>VZQC01005068.1:342251-355454 GCA_009823505.1 Rhizomys pruinosus | reverse complement strand
AACCACAACAATATAGACTGGACACTCATTTGATCAACTTGATTGAACATACAAGTCCCCCCTGCTGGATGGTGGGACCCATGAGCTGTGTGGGTTTGGGCACAACTGCTCGCAAATTGGTTTTACATGAAGGATGCTTGTACTCACAAATTATCACTTATTGTTAAAAAAATGAAAACAAAACAAAACAAACAAACAAAAAAAAAAAAACAGAAAGATGCAGAAAAGTTACGGCAGAATGCATGATCCGGGATGGGTAGGAGTGGGGTGGGGGGAAGGGAAGGGGATATATGCCTGAACTGATTTGGAAAATGATGTATGACATACACAAAACATCAATAAAAAAAATAAAAACATAAAAATTAAAAAATAAATAAATAAAATAAATTGGAAGAGAGATGTATTAGTTACTTTGCTCATTACTGAAATAACACCTGAGAAAAGTAACTTAAGGAAGGAGGATGTATTTAGGCTCACAGTTTGAAGGTGCAGTGTATCATGGCTGGTAGGTTTTGGTGACCCTGTGTGTGAGGCCTTACTGAATTGACAGTGAGGAAGCAGAGAGAAATGATGTTCAGTTGGCTTTCTTCTTTCTATAAAGTCCAGGATCCCAGGCATGCACTTCTTTTTAGAGTGGCTTTTCTGACCTCAGTCTAAGACCTCCTTTACTGACATGCTCAAAGGCTTATTGTGATGTAATTCTATTTCCTGTCAAGATCACAATCAGTATTAACAGTCATGAATGGCTTATATAAAACTACTTTTGTCAGAAACTCAGATTGTTAACCATGAGTATATGTAAAATATCCTTCAATAAAATATCCACAGTAAAGTTTATTATCTGAATTGTCCTATCATATATATTTCCTTGGCAAGAATTCTCAACTTTAATATATAATCTGCTCTGGAAATCCACAAATTCAATATTGTCAGATTTAACCAGCTGTATTGAAAATGTTTTCTAATTTGAAAAATATTATTTAATGTGTATGAATGTCTTCCCTGCATGTCTATAAGTGCATCAAAGTCATGAAAAGCTCACAGAATCCAGAAGAGGACCTCAATCTCCTCGAATTGGAGTTATGCATGGTTGTGAGCCATCATGTGGGTGCTGGGAATCTGAAAGAAGCCAGTCCTTTTAACTGCAAAGTCATGTTTCCAGAACCTTGAAAAAATTTAAATATGACACCTGTATAGAACATAGAGCCAGCACAGCAGCAGTGGGACTTATGGGGGTGGGGGGTGGGGGGGTGGAGTGGGAAGGACCAGCACACGGAGAGGTGAATGGCAGCCCCTTGGGGAACCAACCCCAGAAGCTTGGGTTCAAGCACCCAGGCAAAACCATACCCCTCCTGCATGGTCGTCATAGACAGAGTCTCCCAATACTCACATAATCAACAGGAAAGAATGGGAGAAAGCCTCAGGAACAGATTGGAGGAAGCAGAAAATAGAATATCAACACTGCAAGATAAACTGGAAGAACTAGAATGTTCAAGAAAAGAATATGAAAAATAAAAAAAATGCAAGAGTGGAACAATCAGGAAATGTGGGACACTATGAAAAATCCAAGCCTCCACATCATAGGGATAGAGGAAGGAGAAGAATCACAAGACAATGGTATTGATCAAATCTTCAACAGAATAATAGAAGAAAATTTCACAAACTGAAAAAAGACAAACCTATACAAATACAAGAAGCACAGCAAACACCAAATAGACAAGATCAGAAAAGAAACTTCCTAGTTAAACCTCTAGATGCCCAAAACAAAGACAAAATCCTGAAAGCAAACAGAGAAAAACAACAAATTACATATGAGGGGAAACCTATCAGAATTACAGAAGATTTCTCAATGCAAACTATGAAAGCCAAAAGCACTTGCTACCTGACTGTTCTAGTTTGTCTTCCATTGCTGTGACAAAACATTCTGACCGACACCAACTTGGGGAAGAAAGGTTTACTCAGCTTATATCTCCTGGGTCACAGTTCATCACTCAGGGAGCCCAAGGCAGGAACTCAGGGCAGGAACCTGGAGGCAGGAGCTGAAGCACAGGCCATGGAGGAATGCTGTTCACTGGCTTGCTCCCCCGGCTCATGCCCAGCCTGCCCTCTTATACAGTACACAACAACCTGCCCAGGGTGGCACCACTCATTGTAGGCCGGGCCCTCCCACACTGCTCTACCATCAAGACAATACTCCACAGATGTGGCCACAGGCCAATCCAATGGAGCCAATTCCCCCATTGAGGTTCCCTCAACCCAGGTGTGTCAAGTTGACACTAAAGCTATCCAGCACACCGACTATAGATGCCAACCTAGATTACTATATTCAGCAAAAATGTCAATCATAGTTGAAAGAGAAAGAAAAATCTTCCAGGGCTGGAGAGATGGCTGCAGTTAAGAGTGCCAACTTCTATTGCAGAGGACTGGGTTCAATCCCCAGCACCCACATGGCAGCTGAGAACCATCTTTAACTCCAGTTCCAGGGGAATCCGACACCCTCTTCTGACCTTCGCGACATTGCATGACACAGGTGCCCAAACTTACATGCAGACACTCATACACATAAAAATAAATAAATAAATAAATAAATAAATAAATAAAAATTTAAAAAAGAAAAATCTTTCATGACAAACAAGATGAAAGAATACATGTCCAGGAAACAAACCTTTCAGAAAATAGTCAAAGCAATTCAAAGGACAGAAGAAAGGATCAACTATTCCCAGTGGAAGGGAGAAATTAATAAAAGTATAACTGTGAAAATAAAAACCTAGACCAAGAATGCAAGCAGGAATTAGGATGAAAAAAAGCAACACACATCTCTCAATAATAACCTTAAATATTAATGGTCTAAACTCCCCAATCAAAAGACATAGCCTGGCGTGGTGGCACAAGCCTTTATTCCTGGCACTTGGGAGGCAGAGGCAGGCGGATCTTTGTGAGTTCAAGGCCAGCCTGGTCTACAGAGTGAGTTCCCAGAGAGCTGGGGCTACAGGGAGACCCTGTCTCAAAAAGGCAAAAAAAAAAAAAAAAAAAAAAAAAACATAGCCTGGGAGAATGGATTAGAAAATAGAATCCATCTATATGCTGTGTACAGGAAACACATCTCACCCTCAAGGATAGGCACCAACTTAAAGTGAAAGGCTGGAAAAAATATTCCATGCAAATGGAACAAATAGCCATAAGGTTGCCATTCTAATATCAGACAAAATAGACCTGAAAGTAAAACTAATCAGAAGAGACAAACAGGGGCATTACATTCTTATCAAAGGAACAATTAACCATAAAGATTTTATCCTCATAAATATATATGCACGAAACTCCAGTAAACCCAACTTCTTAAACACAATCCTGTCAGACATTAAGGCACATATTAATCCCAAAATCTAAGAGTGGGGGCTTCAAACCACTTAACACTTTGGATAGGTCAACTGGACAAAGAATAAACAGAGAGACATCTGAAATGAAAAATACATTACCAAATAGACCTCACAGACATTCTTCTACGAATATTCCATCAACACAAGAGGAATTACTTTCTACTTCAGCACCACACCGGAACCTTCTCCAAAACAACCAACACAAAAATCTCATGGACAAACAAGATAAACCTTCAACAAATACAACATGATTGAAGCTATCATTTCATGCTTTTTATCAGACACACAGTACAATAACGCTCAATTATCAAACATCAGGATAAGCCCTACACTGTCCCAAGAAACACATGGAGACAAAACAACAGCTTCTGAATCAATGATGGTGTAAGGAAGAATAAAGAACAGAAATAAAGCTCTTCCTGAAACTAAATGAATATTGACAATTACCTCACAACCAAAACTTTGTATCACTTTAAAGCGTCATATTAGGGAAATTTATAGCCCTGGGTGCCTAATTAGAAAAACTTACATTTCAAGAGAGCAAATAGAATGTCTCACACTGTTCAGCAAAAAAACACTTGAGAGACAACAACCAAATGAGCAAATAACCCAACACGACAGGAAGAAGAAAAAATACAATGTGAGAGAGCGAATCACATGAAATAGAAACAAAGGGAAAACCAAGAAAATAATGAACAAAAAAGTTAAGTTCTTAAAAAAAAAAAAAGGAAAAAAAACAGAAGACCTCTAGCCCAGCTAACCAAAAGAAGAAAGAGCAACTCCCAATCCAATAGAATGTTTTTCGAATGAAAGGGGAAGCATCATAACAGACAATAAAAAATCTCCAGTCATCATATGGGTACTTCAAAAACCTATACTCTACTAACTGTGAAAACCTAAGAGGAACTGGATGAAATTTGAAATCTGAAAGCAAAAAAGCTTAACCAAGCAGGAGATGAACAGTTAAACAGACCAGTAATATTTGGGGAAATTGAAAGATTAAAAAAAAAACATCTCCCAATGTAAAAAAACCCAGGGTAAAAAGTTGTGTACACAACAGAATTATATAAAACAATTAAGGAGACTTACAGCCATTACTTCTCAAATTGTTCAGAAAGAATACAAACAGAGGGAAATCTCTCAAATTCCTTCTATGAAGCCAGCATCATTCTCATACCAAAACCGGAAAAGATACAACCCAAAAAAGAAGACTATTGACCCATCTCATAAATGAGACACAGACAAAAATTCTTAACAGATACTTGCAAACCACTACAGAACCCATCAAAAAGATAATCCATCATGACCATGTTGGATTCATACCAGGATTCAGGGATGGTTCAAGATATGTAAATCAGAAAACTATATAAAACACATAAATGGACTGAAAAACAAAACACACAATCATCTCCGTCGACTGCCATGAAAAAGCCTTCCACAAAATCTAGCAACACTTTATGTTAAAGTCTAGAGAGAAATGGACTGGAAAGAACCATTTCTCAATGTAATCAAAGCCATATAAAGAAAACCCATAGCCAACATCACCTAAATGGAGAAAAGTTGAAGCAATCTCGCCTTAAAGGCAGGAATGGCAGGCTGCCCTCTTTCTCTCACTTCTTCTTCAATATAGTACTTGAATGGTTCTTGGGCTAGGGAATAAGACAAGAAAGTGGAAATTAAAGAATACTAATTGGACAAGAGGAAGTCAAGCTCACCCTTTTTGCAGATGACAAATGATAGTTTAACCTAAGGTGATGCTAAAACAATCCACCAGAATAGTATCCTAGAACGATTAAGGATTTCAGTAACAGTGGTGGGCTACAAAATTAACGTTACAAAAATCAGTAGTTTTTCTTTACACCAACAACAGGCAACTAAAGAAGGAATATAAGGAGGACCTTCCCACTCACAATAGCTCAAAAACAATGTATTAGTCACTTTTCTGTTGCATTTAAAGCACCATAACAAGAAACTTGCACTAAAAGAAAAGTTTATTTGTAGCTTACAATTGGCGGTTCCACGGGAATTTAGAGTCCCTTGTGGCGAGGAGGCATGGCGGCTAGATTCTGGGAGGAACAAACTGAAGGGTCACATCTCGCAGGAGCGCACAGGAAAACATAGAGGGAAACACTGTAGACCACAGAGGCTTTTACAAACTCACTAAGCTGGGGGCTGGAGAGATGGCCTGCGGTTTTTTTCAGAGCGCCGACCGCTCTTGCAGAGGAACCTGGGTTCGATCCCCAGCACCCACATGGCGCCGAGAGCCGTCTGAAACTCCCTCTTAGTTCAGTGAGGAACTCCGTTCTAGGGGAATCCGACGTCTTCTTTTGACCTCCGCGGCATGCACGACACGGGTGCACGGACCTGCATGCAGACAGAACCATTGATATACATACCGAAAATAAATAAAATAAAAAAAAAAATTAAAAAAAAAAAAAAAAACTCACTAAGGCTGCCCCAGTGACACACTTCCCCCAGCACTGGCCACACCTTCTAAGACCTCCAAAACAGTGCCACCAACTGGAGACAAATGTCTGAATACTTACAGCCTATGGGCGACACTCATTCAAACCACCACATTCCACTCCCTGGCCCCCATAGGCTCCTGACCATATAAAATGCAAAATGCATTTTGTCCAACCTTAAAAGTCCCCAGAGTCTTTACCAGTCTCAATGCCATTCAAAAGTCCACAGTCCAAAGTCTCCTCTGAGACTCAGGCCAATCTCCCAAACTGTAAACTCCTGTAAAATCAAAAGACAAATTACATACTCCCAACATACAGTGTAACCAAATACACATTCCCATTCCAAAAGGGAGGGATAGAGGCATAGTGAGGGAATACCGGACCAAAACAAGACCAAAAACCAGCAGGGCAAACACCAAGTCCAGTAGCTCTACATGCAACTTCTGGGACTTGACTTCCAAAGGGCTTAGATGGCTCAGCTCTTTCAGCTTTGCTTGCAACGTGCATCTCTTTCTTAGGCTGGTACCACTCCTCGTATGCAGCTCTCCTTGGCAAATATCTCACAGGTCTTGCATCTTGAAAGTCTTCTTGGGGTCTCCGATGCCCACCATGCTTCACATTCGCAGCTTCATGCAATGGCCTATCAGGGCCTTCTTTATTCAGGGACACCCCTACTGTACTATGCCTGGCCTCTTTGGCTCTCTGAAACCATGGAGGAAGAACCGATGACCCCTTCACTCTTATGAACTTCATACCTCTAAGCCAGCACCACGTGAATGAAATTGCCAAATCTGGCTGCAAGTTCATGAGGGACCCTGGCCCATTTCAACCACATTTGCAACTTTTCTCTGCCCTGGACTTGCTGGAGGATTAGCTGGGTGTGGTCTTGCCCTGAAGGTGCTGATTCTTTTGTTTACTTGTAAATCTCCAGGCCTCTCCTTAATGACTTTAATCTCCTTATGAAAGAGAGCCTCTCCTTCACATGCCTTGGCCCCACCTTTAATCTTCCTAGTGCAGTTTTCAGATCCAAATTGTACATTCTGCATTTCTTTCTGCCCCATCTGCTCTTTTTCACTGTAGATCTGTATAATATTCACCATTAAAAGCCATGCCACCATTTCTACATTAGGCTGTCTTGAAATATCCTCTGCCAAAGACATCAGTCCGTTGCTTTTCAACTTAGCATCAGGCAAGCATTTGGGCTGTGGGNTTTCCAGCCCAAAGTTCCAAAGTCTTCCACACTTCTCCAAACATACACATGGTCAGGTTCTTCACAGCCAACAGCCCACTCTCTGGTACCAATAACTGTATTAGTCACTTTTCTGTTGTTGTGATAAAGCACCATAACCAAGGAACTTATAAAAGGAAGAGTTTATTTGAGCTTACGATTGGCGGTTTCAGGAAATTAGAGTCCATTGTGGCAGGAGGTGTGGCAGCTGGATCTGGAGCAGCAAACTGAGGGTCACATCTCGCAGAGAGCACAGGAAAACAGAGAGGGCAACTGTAGACCACAGAGGCTTGTTAAAACTCACTAAGCCTGCCCCCAGTGACATATTTCCCCCAGCATGGCCACACCTTGTAAGACCTCCAAAAACAGCGCCACCAACTGGAGACAAATGTCTGAATACTTACAGCCTATGGGGGACACTCATGCAAACCACCACAAACAATAAAATACCTAGGAACAAACCTAACCAAAGACACTAAGGATCTCTACAATAAAACAATTTTAAACCCCTGGAGAAGGAGATTGAAGAAGAAATCAGAAGATGGAAATCCCTCCCATGCTCATGGATTGGAAAAATTAATATAGCTGTGCATGGTAGTGCATGCCTTTAATCATGGCACTTGGGAGGCACAGGCAGGAGGATCTTTGTGAGTTCAAGGCCAGACTGGTTTACAGAGTGAGTTCCAGGGCAGCTGGGGCTACAGGGAGACCCTGTCTCCAAAAGACCAAAAAAAAAAAAAATGTTCAACATTGTTAATAATTAAAGAAATGCAAATTGAAATCAGTTTAAGATATCATCTTACTCTAATAAGACTGGCTAGGAACAAGAAAACAAATGGTACCAAATGCTGGAAAGATTGTGGGGAAAGGGGAACATTCATCCACTGCTGGTGGGAATGTAAACTCATACAACCACTAGGGAAAGCAGTATGGAGAATCCTGAAAAGACTCCAAAAGAGCTTACCACCTGACCCAGCCATACCACTTCTGTATATATACCCAGGACTCATCCTAACACAAAGTTACATGCACAGCCATGTTCACTGCAGCTTTCTTCAAAATAGTGAAGAGGTGGAACCAACCCAAATGCTTCTCAACCAATGAGTGGATAGAGAAAATATGGTACATCTACACAATGGAGTTATATGCAACAGTAAGGAAAGATAGCATAATGAACTTTGCAGGTAAATGGATGGAACTAGAAGATATTATGTTAAGTGAAGTAACATAGTCCCAGAAAAGCAAAGGATGAGTCTTATCCCACATTTGTGGATACTAGCACCAAGCACTGATAGAATTAACCCACCACTTATTTTTAGACTTGGTGATCTTGGTGTATGGGTGGAGGATATGTAAGCATAGTTTAGAGTAGCATAAATTTAAAAAAAGAAGAATGTGAATCCTGAAATATGATATGGAAGTGACAATTTGTATACTGATGATATAATTTTAGTATAGGTGTGACATATGTTGAAGCAATACAGATTGGAGGGAACAACAACAGCAGAGGAACTGGAACAGAGAATGGACTGAAACAGTAAAGTTCCCCCAAGGACAATAACCCTCTGCTTTGAGAAACTTTGAAAAGAATCAGAAAAAAGATACAGGGCAGGAATGGCCGAGTGCATGAACTTGGGTGGGGTGGGGAACATGGAAGGATAGAGGAGTCTAGATTGGACTGAGAAATGATGTATGAAATGCACGAAACTTCAATAAAAATGCTAACAAAAAGAAATCAGGCTGAGAACAGGCCAGAAAAGCAAGCCATTAAGCAGCATTTTTCTGTGGTCTGTGCTTCAGTTCCTACATCCAGGTTCCTGCATGGTTAAGAACCTGCCTTGGTTTCCTTCAGTGATGGACTGTCACTTGGAACAATAAGCTATAATAACCCCCCCAAAAAAGAACATAGACCTTTCCCCTTGCAATAGTTCCCCAAACTGTATATAACTATTTATATTTTATTTACATAAATTAAGTATTATATCTTAACTAGAGATGAATTTTTTTGATGTTTAAAGCCACACAGTTAGCCCAGATTAACCAAAGTTCTTGTTAGGCAGGAATTATTTTTTTATAATGGTTTTATTGATGTTTAAGCAACTATGTTGTACTAATGTAAATCTCTTAATGGGGTCTAGAATCGATTCACCACTTACTTTCAGATTCTGTAATTACTGTATATGAGTGGAAAGTATGTATGCATATTTTATAGTAATATTAAAGGAAGAAAATGTGGATTCCTAAATATAAAGATATTTTTATACAAGGGACTTGAGCATTCTTGGCTTGATATCTATGAAGAATCTTGAGACCAAGCTTCTGTAAATACCAAAGGATGACGATATGCTATTTTACAAGTCAGAAGTTGCTCTGATGATTAGCCATATTCTCAACTTGATATAACCTAGGCTCACCTGGGAAAAGAGTTTCAATAAAGCAAAGTACGTGTGAAAATACCATATGGAAATGTTACTTTGTGAACTAATTTAAAAATTAAACAAGTAAAATTAATTGGTCCTATAAAAAAGAATTTAATCCCTAAGAACTATTCACATCCATGAGTTAACTGCTAGAACCAGGCATTGTGCCTTTAAGGTGGCTCAGAAGATAAATGTATCTACATAGGTTTGATCCCTGTGACCCACATGGTGGATGGAGAGAACAGGCATGAACAATTTGTCTTCTGACTCCATGTATATGGTGCAAACCACCCCTAATTAATTAACTAGCTAATTAATTTTAAAAAGTGCTAAAATGCCAGATAAAGATGGGATCTCAATTTAGATTGAATCTACATTTCTCTAGTGGCCAGGGAGGTTAAATATTTTTCATGTGTTGACTGGCCACTAGTATTGAAATTAGAGTAGCAGTTATTAAGAAAACAAATAAGAAAGATGTAGACAAAAATGATGGTTATATAGGCATATGTTTGAGCACTACAAAGGGGAGGGAACACCACCACAAAGACTGGGTCAAAGAACTGAATGATACAGTTAAATTCGGCCCCAAACAACAAGCTTCTGCAGTGAAGAACTTTGGAAAGACTGAGAGAAAGATGCAACACATGCAAGACAGAATACCTGAACTAGGGTGGGGTGAGGGCAGGGAGAGGGGAATGTGTCTAAATTGGACTGAAAGATAATGTATGAAATACACAAATCACCAATAAAAGTATTTTTCAAAAGGAGATTTTAATACTCTTATGGTGCCAATGTAATTTGTCTAGCCACTTTGGAAATCATGAAGGTTCTTCAAAAAAACTAAAATATAGTTATCTTGTGACTTATGATTATAGATGCTTATACTATTGTATCATGCTTTCCACATTTCTCTTGTAGATCTGAATTCAGATAATTAGTTTTCCTAGCAAATGCTTTACCCACTGAACAATCTTCCCAGTTCAACATATTTCTAAGAACCTCAGTTAGAATGAGTGGAAGTTGAAAGCTGGCAAAGAGATGCATGGAGAAAATAAGGAAGAAAACAGGAGTAGGGGTATCATGGAGGGACATGCTATAGTAACAATGATAAGTTGTCAAGAGACTGTGCTAACACAATGTCCTTGAAACAGTCTCGTGCAATCCCACATGAGATAAATATACTGCCCATATTGATGAAGATGACTAGGGAGTTTCCTAGAACCTCATTTCCCATTATCTGGCTACATTTACTTTATTGCCATTTTCCAAAAGTCTACCATAAAGTTTGGTGAGTTTTTTAATAGAATACATGCAGTATAATATAAATATATCTCTATATTTTAATTTTTCGTTGGTGTATTAGTCACTTTTCTGTTGCTGTGATAAAACCACCATGACCAAGGGAACTTATAAAAGGAAGAGTTTATTTGAGCTTAAGATTGATTGTTCTAGGGAATTAGAGTCCATTGTGGTGGAAGACATGGTGGCAGGAACTGGAGCAGAAAGCTGAGGTTCACATCTTCCAATAAGCACAGGAAGCTGAGAGAGCGACACTGGAGTTTGCAAGGCTTGTTGAACTCTCTAAGCCCACCTCCAGTGAGGTACTTCTTCCAGCATGGCCACACCTTCTAAGTACTCCCAAAACAGTGCTACCAACTGGGGACAAAATGTCTGAATACTTGAAGCCTATGGGGGGCATTCTCATTCAAACCACCACAGTCGGTGGTGGTGTTGGTGGTAATGGTAGTGGTGTGTGTGTGTGTGTGTATGTGTGTGTGCATGCACGCACACACACATGTGCATGTAGATGTCTGTAGAAGCCAGATTTGTCCTTCCGATATCCTAAATCTAGAGTTATAGTTATTTGAGAGCTGCCAGTTGTGGAAATTGAAAACAAAATTCCAGTCCTTTGAAACAGTGGCAAGTAGTCTTAATGTCTAACCCATCTCAAATCTCCAGCCTCTGTTTTTTGTTCATAATTTTTGCATTCTCAATTTCTTTCATTTAAATGACAATTTAGAGTTTTTTTGTTAATTCTTATATAGGTTGTTGACATTGGTTTCTAGAAACTAAATACAGCATCCCAAACTCAGTGTGAAAGATATCTATGATTCAGTTTCTTAAATGATGAAATCATATGTTAAACATAATAAAGACTGATTTTTAGCCTTAACAGTTAGTTTAGCATGGCAAATTTTACTTCAGTGACTAAATATGTTTCATATATTTGAAAATCAAAATTAAATGAAAATGTATACATACTTCCATCTCTCTCTGTTTTTATTATACACCCTGAGTCTCTAATGTTCATCAAGGTAAAACTTATTCTAAAGTCACTAAACTACATATTATCCATATATGTATATATTAAAACTTGTTCTTAGTGTTACTAACTGTATAGTGAAGAAAGCAAATCAATTTGTAGAAGCTCATAATTTCTTTTATTTACTTACTGTATTTTATGTGTATGTGTGTTGTTTGTAAGCAAGCAGGTATGTGTATTATGTGCCTATGTGCACATGTTTGGAGAGGGCAGAAGAAGGGATCAGATCCCTTGAAACTGGTGTTAAAAGCAGTTGTGTGTTGCCATACTGGTTCTGGTAACTGAATTTGGATATTCTTTGAGAACAGCAAGTTGTCTTACCTACTGAGCCATCTCCCCAGGCTCAGAAGCTTATATGGTCATGGCATACTCCTCAAAGGAATAAAAAATCCTTTCAGTTCATTGCTTAGATTATACATTATAATTATATATATAATTACGTATAATTAGATATAACTAGATATGTGATAACTGCCAATAGTTCATCATCTGGGGTGGGGCCTGGTGAGCCAATCTCTCATCCATGACAGACTGTTAACTGGTTTGATCTTGTGTAGGCAACCACAGCTGCTGTAAAGTCATGAGTGCAATGACCCTGTCAAATCTAGAAATCACTGATTTGTGGCAGTCCTCCCCAACCTCTGCCTCCTACAATCCTCTTGCCCTCTTCTTTGTGTTGTTCCCTGAGGCTTTGGGGCTGAACACTCCATAGCTACTTATTCTCTGCACTTTGACCAGTTGTCAGTCTAAATTAACTGCCATCCGCTACATAAAGAAATCTCATTAGAGATTTCTTTATGTACACTACTCTATGGATTTTAAAGATATTTATTTAGAGTGCAGTTTGATACTATAAAGATACTTATTTAGAAGGCAGTTTGATACTATGTTCATTCAACAAAATAAAGCACATGATGTTTTAAAATATCCTTGAGATAATTCAAACACTCACAATATATCCATAGTTCATCTCCTAGCTTGTAGCAACATTTCAGTCTATAGATTTTCCTAAAGTTTATTTATACATTCTCCCACTGTGAGAGCACCTGGATTGTTTCCAAATGTTAAGGCTTTCCAAACAACTTGCTATGTTCACCGGCTTCCATATAAATCTACATTTTTATTAGCCCATTTTATGAAATAATTTTTATGAAATTTCCACAGTATTTTACAGAAGAGCTGTATCGTCTACATTCCTAACAAGAATAGTTCAAAGAGTGAATCTTTCTACATCCTTACTACCATTTGGTATTAGCAGTATTTTATATTTTTATCATCTTTAACACTTTAAATAAGACTCCAATGACCCTAGTATATAGGAGTTACCTTTTAAGATTTTATTTTTCAATATTTTATATATATATATATATATATATATATATTGCCTATA
>VZQC01005068.1:223545-342140 GCA_009823505.1 Rhizomys pruinosus | reverse complement strand
GCAGCTCTTCTGGAAGAACAGCAAGCTCTCTGGTTACCATGAACCATATCCCCCATTTTCTTTGGGGTCTTATTCTGTGTCTATGCAGAACATTTTTTGCTTTGTTCCCTCTTAACATCTTGGTTTTTGTCAGAAGTACATGCAATGTTTTTGCAGAGAAGTACACAGACTAAGTTTTCAAGACCCAGGCATTTCTGCTCTGATTACTGGAAAGTAATAGTTGAGTCCTTTCGCAAGTATCTCCACCATCCCTAGGGAACATCCCAGTTCAATGAGGCATCAGGGTGCAGCTATAAAATTCTGGCCTCTGACTTCATTTTACTCAAATCTGAAGTGAATTTCAGCTCTGGAAGTCAGCTGAGCTGACAGAATTGCTTTCGCTTCAACATTCCACTTGCTCTTCTGACCACTCCTGCTCCTGTGCAGCTCAACAGGCTCTGTTCCTGGTAAGTCAGTAGCTCACAAAACTCCCTCTGATTGCTACTGTTCATTTGTTGTCCGGTTTTATGGAAGTCAAGGCAGTGGAGATTTGAAGAGCTAGTCACATCCATGGTAAAGAACAGAGCAAAATGAACAGACATATGCTTGTATTTACTGTGCTTTCTCTACTCTTACATAGTCGGTGGGCACAACCGGAGTATGGTGTTGTCCACTTATAGGCTGGGCCTTCCCACAGTGAAGACTATCAAGACACTTCCCCAAGGACATGTCCACAGGGTAATTTGATATATACTGACCCTCAAGTGATTTTAGGCTGTGCCAAGTTCACAACAGTAACACCATATCATATCACAGTAAAAAATAGCATGGGAGTCTGACCCCTAAAAACTGTTGTGTATATAAAGTGTGGCTTTAGACACCATGTTTATTATCTTATAACATGAAATTTAAAAGGGAGCTTGTCTTAGAAATTTAGCTGAAGCCACAAAGCCCAGGGTAGTAACTGAAACCTTATAATTTTAAAGGTAAGTTCTAAAATATGTAGAACTTAAAAAGTGTATCAGAACAAATCCTGTGTCAACTCCATCACCATCACCTACCTCCAACTCTTATAAAAGACTTGGAATTTTAAAAGAGATTTCAATGAAGTTTTGCAAATATAGATCCACTTGGCTTCTTTCTCTGTCTCCCACCCCAACAACACCCATGAGACTGTGAAACGTGGTGAAGGGAATTTGAGGAAAACTTACATGAAACCTGAAGTTTTGTGGGCACATTAGAAGGAGCACCCACTTCTCAAATAGCAACTACTGAAAGAAGAAAGTAGGCTGAATCTCCCTGTCATGGTAAGGATTGGGAAAGAGCAGATAGTGTTAAGCCAGCATCAGGTCTATCACTTTTTAGTCAGAGACATTTGTTACCAGCATAAAACTAACTGCTACAGACAGTGACTATGCCCACTCATCATGACAACTTTTATATGGTAGAGGTTTGCAGTGAGAGGAGATGTGTGTTGGCACTAACATAACTATGAGAAGAGACCTGTGAGGAGCTAGTAAAAATGGCAATTCTTAAGGAAATTAGGTGGTGTACATGTGACTTCAGAATAAATTTCGAATGACTGGAAGCATGTACCCAAGAAAGGTGTTTGTCTTTTGATTGGTGTTTGCCAAACCAATAGCCAAATATAACAACTATTTTTTACCTAATTTCTCCACTCTAAGCTCTAATCCTGGCTGTGGTGGTTTGAATGAGTGTCCCGCATAGACTGTAAGTATTCAGACATTTGTCTGCAGTTGGTGGCACTGTTTTTGGAGGTCTTAGAAGGTGTGCTGGAGGAAGTGCGTTGTTGGGGGCAGGCTTAGTGAGTTTTAACAAGCCTCATGGTCTACAGTTGCTCTCTCTCTGCTTCCTGTGCTGATTGTGAGATGTGACTCTCGGTTTGCTGCTCCAGTCTCCAGCTGCCATGCCTCCCGCCACAATTGACTCTAATTCCCTGGAACCATCAATTATAAGCTCAAATAAACTCTTCCTTTTATAAATTCTTTGGACATGGTGCTTTATCACAGCAACAGAAAAGTGACTAATACAGTAATTTAGTACTAGAGAGTGGGCTGTTGGCTGTGAAGAACCTGACCATGTGGATGTTTGGAGAAATGTAGAAGACTTTGGAGCTTTGGGCTAGAAAGGCTGTTGACTACTGTAAGCAGAGTTTAAAGAGCCATTCTAGTGGAGGCCTGGAAGAAAGTATGGCTGCAAAAGATGTGGTTCCAGGGCAAAATAAAGACTTAGGCAGAAACTGGGATATTTTGATAGAGTCTGGCAGCATTTTGCCCACAGCCCAAATGCTTGCCTGATGCTAAGTTGAAAAGCAATGGACTGATGTCTTTGGTGGAGGATATTTCAAGACAGCCTAATGTAGAAATCATGGCATGGTTTTTAATGGTGAATATTGTGCAGATCTACAGTGAAGAAGAGCAAATAGGGCAGAAGGAAATGCAGAATGTACAGTTTGGATCTGATAACTGCACTAGGAAGATTAAACATGGGGCCAAGGCATGTGAAGGAGAGGCTCCCTTTCATAAGGAGACTAAAGTGATTAAGGAGAGGCCTGGAGATTTACAAGTAAACAAAAGAATCAGTACCTTCAGGGCAAGACCACACCCAGCTAATCCTCCAGCTTTTGAAAGGAAAATACTGAAAGCATTTTCTACTGCTCCAAGTCCAGGGCAAAGAAAAATTGCAAATGTGGTTAAAGTAGGAGAGATTCCATCCTGAACTTGCAGCCAGATTTGGCAATTTCATTCACGTGGTGCTGGCTTTAGAGGCATGAAGTTTGCAAGCGTGAAGGGGTCATCAGTTCTTCCTCCATGGTTTCCGAGATCTGCCAAGGTCAGGCAGAGTGCAGCAGGGGTGTCCCTACATAAAGTAGGCCCTGATAGGCCATTGCATGAAGCCGTGAATGTGAAGTCTGCTTGGCAGCAGAGACCCCAAGAAGACATTCGAGATGCCAGACCTGTGAGATATTTGCCAAGGAGAGCTGCATATGGAGAGTGGTACTGGCCTAAGAAATAGATGTATGTTGCAAGCAAAGCTGGAACTGCTGAGCCATCTAAGTCCTTTGGAAGTCAAGTCCCAGAAGTTGCATGTGGAGCTCCTGGACTTGGTGTTTGCCCTGCAGGTTTTTGGTCTTGTTTGGGTCCAGTATTTCCTCACTATGCCTCTATTCCTCCCTTTTGGGATGGGGATGTGTATTCGGTTCCACTGTATGTTGGGAGTATGTAATTTGTCTTTTGATTTTACAGGAGCTTACAGTTTGGTAGATTGGCCTGAGTCTCAGAGGAGACTTTGGTCTGTGGACTTTTGAATGGTATTGAGACTGGTAAAGACTGTGGGGACTTTTAAGGTTGGACTAAATGCATTTTGCATTTTATATGGTCAGGAGCCTATGGGGGCCAGGGAGTGGAATATGGTGGTTTGAATGAGTGTCGCCCATAGGCTGTAAGTATTCAGACATTTGTCTCCAGTTGGTGGCACTGTTTTTGGAGGTCTTAGAAGGTGTGGCCATGCTGGAGGAAGTGCATTATTGGGGGCAGGCTTAGTGAGTTTTAACAAGCCTCATGGTCTACAGTTGCTCTCTCTGCTTCTTGTGCTGATTGCGAGATGTGACCCTCGGTTTGCTGCTCCAGTCTCCAGCCGCCATGCCTCCCGCCACAATGGACTCTAATTCCCTGGAACCATCAATTGTAAGCTCAAATAATATCTTCCTTTTATAAATTCCTTGGTCATGGTGCTTTATCACGGCAACAGAAAAGTGACTAATACACTGGGAAAAGCAACAACAGGAATATGGGAAAGTAGTGACGATTTTATAACATATCTGCAAATTCTTTGACATTACTCTCATCAAAGAGTGGCACAATGACCAGTCTTCTTGAGGAAACCTTGTGTTAGCAGGTACTGATGTTAACAAAGCATATCTGCTGAGATTCTCTACTTTGTCTTTTTCGTATACAATATTTAAAATGTTTGTGTGTGTGTGTGTGTGTATGAGTGTGTGTGTGTCTGCACTCATCAAGGCCAGAAACAATTATGAGCTGTTCTCTGTGGATGCTGGGAACTGAGCTTAGCTTCTTTGTAGCAGTACATGGTTTGAACTGCTGAGCTATTGCTCTAGTCTTGGAAAGACAGTGTTGTGTGTTCTTTAAGCGTGATAGAATGACATGAACTGATCTATGTGAGACACTCTTGGGGCAGGATGGGAATCAGCTCCGTGGTGGTGCTGGAGCTCTGCACATTCTTCATTTACTGCCCTGAAATTAGATATCTGATACAAGACATAGGTTTTCTATTTTCTTGAGTTATTTTTCTCACTTTGTGTTGGATATATCAGGAATACTTTTTTCTGAAGTAAAGTCATTTCTGTAGGTAGAATCTGTTCAATTTCTTTCACCCTAAATATCCTCAATATTTACAACTATCCTTTTCAACTTTACAATGTTGAATATAAAGTTATCATATGGTTATATGAATATAACAGAAATACAAGGCAGATTATCCTTTCTTCTGATTATTTTAATTTGGTATTGTGTATTGGACCTCTTATCTCCTATTTTCCACCTTTTATATTTCCTGCAGTTAAGTTATTATTTAAAATGGACTTCAGAGGCTACAGAGGTGGCTCAGAAGTTAAGAACTCTTGTTGCCCTTCCAGAGGATCCATGTTTGCTTCCCAGCACTTATATGGAGTGGCACACAACTGCCTGTAATTCCAGTTCCATCACCCTCTTCTGGCCTCTGTGGCCAATATATACATGTGGTACACATATAGACAAGCAAACAAACTAGCACATAAATAAAATAAATTTAAAAACTATAGAATCCACTTTAATATGTGAAGTAAATCTCAGATATTTGTAATACATACTTTGAGTGCCTTTTCCAAATCTTTCTTTTATTTCATAGCATTTTTTCTTAAGTTTCAATTATCATTTAATTAAAAAGTGACTGAAGCTTTTAGTTACAGCTAGCATTTCAAAGCCTCAGCAAATATTTCTATTGAGCATCAGGACATATCTACTGGAGTTTCTAGCAACCCTTGGGAGGACTGTTGAGTCACTATTTTGCAGACACATCTCAAAATGACTGCAAAGTGTTAGATCTGTTCTGTACCCGTTGGGTTGGGTAGAAACTGTCTTTTTTCCTTACCAATAGAACAAAGCTAAGGTGAAGGTTGATCACCTCCTTTTTGGTTCTTTGCCAAGGGAGAATTATGGAAGTAAGTTGGTAGGATTCTGCTATAGTCAAAGTCAGAGAGAAATATTGAAATGCTGAAATTCAGGAATAAAAATTAAGGCACTTTAAAAAGAAATGTATTATCTTTTTCATGTGTATGAGTGTAATGACTACATGTATGTAGATATCACCCATGTCCTGTAATGCCCATGAAGGTCAGAAGAAGGGTTCAGGTTCCCTTGGAACTAGGATTACAGACAGTTGTTAGCTGCCATGTGGGTTCTGGGAATGAAACCTGGGTCTTATGCAAAATCATCTAGTGCTATTGATGGCTGAGCCATCTCTCTAGCCCCTCAGGCACTTTTTTGTTATTTTCAACCAAATTGTAGATTAGAGTTGGATATGGTCTATTTTCTGTAGCTATAAATATTCCTACCAAAAGAATTTTGTCCTTTTAGATTGGACCAGAGTTAGCTTCTCCCATACTCAAAGTGCAGAATGTTGGTAATTCTTCCTCAAACTTTCTCTACTAGAAATAGATTTGTTAAATGCTTTGTTTAGGGGAGAGAGGTGATGCACAGTATTTTAAGTCTTGGAAGTTTCTTGCATCAGAATACAGTAGAAGGAGCTGGCTGGACATGGTGCAACTCCTTCCAATTTCTTGATGATATGGCCGTGTGTCAAACAGCAATTCTCCAGTATTTACACTGACTGGAAAAGTCAAAAAAAGTTTCAAATTATGGTCTTTTCAAATCTAAGCATTTGCCCTAGGTGTTTTCTCCTTTAAATTAGAGGCAAGTCAAACTGCACAAGTTTTCCCTTGAGGATAAAGAAAATCTTAACTATTGTTTGCCTATAAATAAATATGATAAAATATATTTATGCACTCTCAAAAATTCAATTAAAATGAAAAAGTGAATTAATCAAAAGAAGAAAATTGACCCAACTGCACTATGCCTCACTCTATTTTATATGTGTATTTAAAGGATTCCTATCACTCTAACCTCTCTCATCTTCCTCTCTCCATTAACTCCCCTCCTCCTTAGAAGTACCTCTTCCACTTTCTTGTCTTTGTAAAATTTTGTGATGTCTGCTGAGTTTAACCAGTGTTGTCTCTGTGCCCATGGATTTGCAGCTATACTGTGGAGCACGGTGGGCTCAGCTGGGATAGACAACTGAAGAAAATGTCTATCCTTCCCCAGAATTCTGTCACTAACACATAGCTCAACAGGGAGACACAGGCCCCTAATCCACTATGACTGATGACTGTTGGCAGGTCTTGTTTTACGCAGCTGCAGGGCAGGAAGATGTGACTTCTGTGAAGTCCTGAGCAGCTTGACAGTCCCAGAAGACAGCATTCATGGGCCTTTCCCGTCTTCTGCCTATTTCAACCATTCTGCCCAATCTTCAGCGATGTTCCTTCTGGTACAAGGAGTATTCCTTTCATGTAATGATGTAGTCATCATCATCTTGTTTGGCAACTTAGAAAGGCTTGATTTTTGCCCATTTTAAGTTTTTCATTGATTGTTTCATGCAAGACAATCTATGTGTATGCTCTACAGCTGTACAATAATTATGAGTAAGAAATTGAAATTGTTTATATATAATATTAACATTTATTATTTGGGCTGAACATATAGTAGCAAAGGCAGATTTTCCTCTCATGGTATGTAGGAAAGTATTTTTTTAAATATTTTATCGAAGTTTTTGTCATTTCATACATCATTTCTCAGTCCAATTTAGTCCCTTTCCATGACCCCCACCCCACCTGAGTTCATGCATTCTGCCATACATGTCTTATATCTTTTTCTGAGTCTTTTTAATGTTTTCCAAAGCAGAGTATTATTGTTTGGGGGAGAACTTTACAGTTTCAGTTGGTTCTTTGTTCCAGTTTGTGGTGGTTTGAATGAAAATGTCCTCCATAGGCTGTAAGTATTGAGACATTTTGTCCCCAGTTGGTGGCCCTGTTTTGGGAGGTCCTAGAAGGTGTGGCTGTGCTGGAGGAAGTACATCATTGGCGGCAGGCTTAATGAGATTAACAAGCCTTGCAGTCTCCAATGTCTCTCTCTTGGCTTCTTGTGCTCATTGGAAGATGTGAACCTTGGCTTGCTGCTCCAGCTCCAGCCACCATGCCTCCCCACCACAGTGGACTCTAATTCCCTGGAACCGTCAATTGTAAGCTCAAATAAACTCTTCCTTTTATAAGTTCCTTGGTCATGGTGTTTATCACAGCAACAGAAAAGTGATTAACACACAGTTCTTTTCTTGTTGTTGATTCCTCCAATTGTATTGCTTCAACACATGCAATTTATATTATAATATATATTAAGAAATATATATATATATAATTTATATATATATACACAAAATTATACATATGTGAATATATATATATACATATATATGTATAATTTTGTCCTCTGAAATTTAACTGTATGTTATTTCCCAATCATATTTCAGGATTCAGACTTTTCCTTTTTAATCTTATATTACTCTAAAATATGCATATACAACCCTCCACCCGTATACCAAAATTACAAAGTTTGAAAGTAAGTAGTAAGTTAATTATAGACCCTGTTAAGCAATTCACATTATAGGAGCAGAGTTTCTTTCAGCTAAAGAGGAATATAACATTAACATTGCTCAGTTTGCCTTATAACTAGGTACTTGGTGCTAGCATCCACAAATGAGGGATACCATTCATCATTTGTTTTTCTGGGACTGTCTTACTTCACTTAGCATAATGGCTTCCAGTTCCATCCATTTACCTGCAAAGTTCATGATGTCATCTTTCTTTACTGATACATAGAACTCCATTGTGTAGATGTACCAAATTTTCTTTACCCACTCATCTGTTGAGGGGCACTTGGTTACAGCTCTTTGCTATTGTGAAGAGAGCTGCAACAAACATGGGTTTGCATATATCTCTGTGGTAGGATGAGTCTTATGGTTATATACCCAAGGGGTACCCATATAATACATCAACCTTCCCTAAATGTGTCATTTACTAAGGCCCAAATTTCCCCACCTAGGATCTATTTTTGGATTATATATTTCATTTGAAATGTGAAATTACTTATAGGATTTGGGTGGTGTTATAATGGTTAATTATGTTCAGCTTGATTGCACTGGGAAGCAAACATTCAAAGGTTTAGTAAAACACATCTCTGGATGTATGTATGAAGGCGTGTCCAGAGAGGGTTAAGTAAGTAGAGGAAAGTTTGCCATGATTGCGTGTGGCATCACCTCACATCCAGATGTGCAATGTAGTAAATGAGGAAAGATCTACAGTTCTTGGTTGCTGTGCTTCCTGCTGCCTTGCTACACCATGCCATGCTCCAGGCTCCCTTCGATGACCTGCAATGTCTGAATCCATGAACCAGAATAAATATTTTCTCCTCTTTTTCTGCCAACTATTTTATCACAGCAATAAAATAATACAATGAACACAGAAAATTCAGTTCTGCTTAAGTTTAAGGTGAATTCATCTAATTCAGGAAAATGACATTTTAAGTTTTATTATTTTATGTGTATGTGTGTCCAAGTGTATGTGTGTGCACCTCATGCTTACAGTGCCCATGGAGGCCAGAGCTGAGCATCAGGTGCCCTAGAGCTGTGGTGTGTGGAGATAGTTGAGACTCACCTAATGAGGATATTAGGAGCCAAAGCTGAGTCTTCTGCAAGAGAAATATGTGCTGAGTCATCCATTGAGATCAAAACATAGAACTTAAAAGTGCTGTGACTCAAGGGATAAAAATGCAATAGCTAAGAAAGAAAGTACCCGCACTTACAGTGTTCTGTTTATAAAGCACATGTATGAAGAAGAACAGTGAACATTCTCTAGGGTCATTTTATTCTCTCTCTCTCTCTCTCTCTCTCTCTCTCTCTCTCTCTCTCTCAGTTCTCTCTTCTTTATATTGCAGAGGCAGTAGCTATTGAAGTCGTGAAACTAATGATCCTTTGAAGGTCTGGCAATGTAATAGGAATTAAGGAGAAAAAAAGGAATTAAAGGGATCTTTATGTTGTAATAGAAAGTGTGTTGAAAATCAAAGATATTTTTATTAATGGCCTCTACTTCCCAAGAAGCTCAATTATGTAAAAGTATTTCAAGGTACATAGGAAATCATAGAAAAAAGTGGATAGCAGATTTTTTAGACTTACAATTTGCTTGAAGCACCTTCCAGCATATACCACTTGTAGCACCATGTATTAATAAGCATGGGACTTCAAACTCACTTATGATTCTGAATATTCCCTCTGCTTTTATCCTTTAGAATTTATACATATTTAGTTTTCTGTATGATAACATAGAATTAATGGGCTGCAAGTATATTGAGTATAATTGATTGCAGCCTCTAATTCATTTGTAGCTTCTAATAGGAATTCAAGGATCTCTAATCCAGTGGTTACAAATAAGAATATCTAGGACAAAGACCACGAATTTGTATTTCATAAAATCTGTTGATGTTTTGAATGAGCAGAGCATTTTGGACACTATAAAATAGGTCTTACTTTGCAGGCAGTTGAATGATCTAATCTCAGTATTCAGTTCTACCTTATCCATACCAGAGTAGGATAATAAAGCTTGGGTTTGGACTTTACTCTCTGTCTCACCAGAGTGCTCTCCCCTCCTTCAATACTTCTTTGAAACTTATTTTCATGAAATAAATGATGTCCTGAAGTTTCTGTATTAATTTCAACTCCATCCTCATCTCTGGGCTGCAGCCTAGGTGTCTGAGAGTCAATTTGTTCTTCTTCTCTTCGATGTCACTGAGTTTAAATTGTTTTCCGCCCATCTAGAAGATTTCTCTCCCTTAATGTTATGGAAGAAGATGAACTACTCATTGAGCTGACAGGAGTAAGAATAGTAGGATTAGTTTGTTTTTAGAAGTGATATATGGAAGAGTAGCTAGTCTATCACAGCTGCTGCCATTATTTTTCAGTCCACAAATCTACAGGCAAAGTGTTAACTCTTCTCGAATTCTTTGGTTTGCTATAAGCAAAACTGATTAGCAAATTTCTTCCAATTTGTGAAGCATTTATATCCTTTCTCTTCTACTTCTGTACACACTAACAATAGAATCTGGGGACTACATATAATCCTAACAATGTATTCTCTCTCTCTCTCTCTCTCTCTCTCTCTCTCTCTCTCTCTCTCTCTCTGTTGTACACAGCTGATGTATTCTTTCTGCCTCATTTCTTTGCAGGCAAAGCATATTGTTGGGCTGGTAGCCAGCTCGCCCTAACAGTTTTCCTGTCTCAGCCTCAATACTCAGGTTAAAGACATGTTTGTGCTCAGGCCTAGCGTTTATGTAAGTTCTGGGGTCCCAACTCATGTTTTCCTCCTTGCTCATTAGGTGCTCTTACCAACTAAGCCATCTTTCCAGCTCCAGAATGCCTTAGCTTGTGCAGAAGTAGAAAGAGATTAATGACAGTTACCTTTGAAAACTATTCCAAGGAACACTTTAGATGCCAATTGTGTTGCATTTTTTCAGACCAAATAACCATTAGGTGGCCACTGTATCCAGGAACTGTTTATGCTATCATAATATAGTCCTGAAAAAAATAGATACTATTGTTTGATCATTGTAGTTCAAAAATCAGACATCAAGTCAATAATTATACATGTAGGCCTTGGGTTGAAATGTGAGCAAGAACTACGAAGGAAAGCAGCACAGAGTTATGCCACAAAGGCTAAATGAGATTAATAAATCAGTAAAAACATTGGGGCAAGTAGTACTTGTGTTCAGAGCTGTATTTTAATTGAAGTTAGTCATGTGTAAAAAGAGAGGATTAATATTCCAGGCAGAAGCGTGTCATGGTCCTGGCTCAAGTGGTCACTGTGGTTGGGAAGTAGAGTTTGTGGCCTGAGGCTATGCAAAGGCAGGTTAGGCAGCACAGTTACACATCGTGCATTTTCTCCATTGTATCAATTTATTTATTTATTTTTTTGTCTTTTTGAGACAGGCTCTCTCTTTAGTCCCAGCTGGCCTGGAGCTCACTGTGCAGACCAGGCTGACCTTGAACTCACAGAGATCCACCTGTCTCTGCCTCAGAGTGCTGGAATTAAAGATGTGTGCCACCACACTGGGCCTTTATCTAATGTTTAAAGACACTTCTGTCAAATGTCTATAATTTGCTTCCTTTTTCTTAAGATTGTTCTCCCATTCAACAGAAGGAATGTGCAGGAAGGGAGGAAGAAAAGAAAATAGTTCTCAGATAAAGAATCAGGTACTTACTTTTTGCTAAACTAACCTTATTTCCTGTTCTAAAACTTCTATAATTCCTAGTGTTTTTAGTCTTTGGGCTCAACATCATTAAGTGAACTTGTAGTTCTACCTGAAAATTAAATCAGCATTAGCCTTACAAATTCAGAATCACATAAATAAATGTTTGAATTGAGTTGACAATGTCCTCATGAAAATGAGTATCCTCTAAAATGTTAGTTATGCATGTGGAACACAGAATGTGTTCCTTTTTTTTTTTTTTCCCTTCAAAAAGCCCCTTAGTAAAATGAGAAACTGAAAGCCAGACGGAAAATCTCTAAATCACTGCAGATATCTCTGTTCTTGTTTTTTCTCTGGAAGAAGAATCTGAGAAACATGAAAGACACAGTACCTCCAAATAGAAGGAAATAATCTGCTAGATAGTAATTTACACCAATTTGAGATGTTTCTTTCTTTCAGGCTTTACTAATTAAATCAAGCTACAGGTTAACCACAATCTTTACAGAATTCTCCCCAATACTGCTGAAGTTCCTTCTGTAATTAGAGTAGTTCTGGCCAGGGTATAACGTGTTTGAGACAGACAGAACCATTTTTTGAATATACCATCCAACTCTGGGAAGGTAATCATGAAAAGGTTGTTACGAGAAGATTTTAAAATAAGTCAGATTTAGTTGTTAGGAAGTTCATTTAAATTCAAGTACAGCCTAGGATACATGAGACCTTGTCTCAAAAAATAAATTAAAAAAAAAAAAAAAGGATGCCCGGCGCGTAGCAGCACAGGACGTAATCCTAGCACTTGGGAGGCAGATGGATCTCCGTGAGTTCAAAGCCAGCCTGGTCTACATAACAAGCTCCAGGACAGCTGGGACTACAGGGAAACCTTATCTCATAAGACCAAAGAGGGGCTGGAGAGATGGCCTAGAGGTTGAGAATGCCAACTGCTCTTGCAGAGGACCCGGGTTCGATCCCCAGCACCCACATGGTGGCTGAAAACCATCTGTAACTCCAATTCTAGGAGAACTACAGTTCCGGGGAAATCCAAGACCCTCTTCTGACCTCCGCGGCATTGCACGACACAGGTGCACAGGAGTACATGCAGATAGTACACTCATACACATACAAAAAAAAAAAAAAAAGACCAAAGAAAATGGTGTTTGGCTCAGTGAGTAATGTTAGGTCTGGGCTTCCCAGAGTCCTGAAGGACACAGAAGCCCACTTCCTCCAGAGGCTGTCAATCTTCTGACTGCTTCCTCTGTACCTGAGGCCCCGCCCCATGGCTATAAGTGGGTGGGCCCCAGGCTCCATTTCTATCTCTATCTGCCATGAACATATCTGCAGGCAGCCCTTGCAGGTGGCTCTTGCTGGTAATCTCACATGGAAGTAAAGCATGTTCCTGGTGTGACTTAAACCTCATGTGCCTTTTTATATGGGGCCTGGGGGTGCCCGGCCCTTTTTTATAACCTAATAGGTAAGGCACTTGCTACCAAGCCTAACAACTTAAGTTTAGTCCTTAGGATCCAATGGTAGAAGGAGATAGCTTATTTTCAGAACAGGCTGTGGCATGCAGACTTCCCACAAAACACACACACACACACACACACACACACACACTAATTAAATAAATAAATAAATAAATATAAATTTGTAAATACATTAGCAAGAGGATTCTTTAGAAAACCTTTCTTTTTCCCAGGAGGTGGATTTTTACCTCAACCTCACAAACATTGTTACAAGTTCTTAAGTTTGGAACAACTATTGTTGCTATCTATTACTGAGTCTTACAATCCTGGGGTTCTATACTCAGGATCCTATGCAGGTCGAAAAAATATTGTCGCTGACCTACATCCCCAGACTACAGGTCATTGACAGAATGTTTAACTGTGTTAAAGCACATTTCTGGACATATTATCATTTCATGTGTTTTTATTTCAAAACATACTGAGCTGCAGAAATAGAAGCAAAGAATAGAAAACAATATTTTTGAGACAGAATTTCCCTGTAGCCTTCTGCCCCCAAGGATCCTGGAACTTCCTATGTAAACCAGGCTGGGCTTGATCTCACAAAGATCATTTCTGCCTCCCAAGTGTATCAAGCCCTGTAACAATAGCTTCTTCAATTGCAATAATGTTGTCAATTTGTTGTCATGTTGCCCTCTTGGGTGAAGAAATCTTTAACTCTTTGGGCATTCATAGCTAAATATCACTACATTCCCAATTGCATTGGAATACGCTAATACTAACAAGCTTATCCTGTCTCTAAAATATAAGTCTGCGCTGAATAACCTAACAAGGAAATTCAAAGTATTTCTTCCATTTTCAGTTGGCAGAGTCAAGGATTAGAAGCATGCTACAATATACCTCACAACCTGTGCTGTCTAATCTGTGTTGAAGAATTGCAGTCAATGATGGAGTTGTATTTACAGAAATCTAGAAGACTTAAAATCATTTATAATGGCATTTGGATAACATTATAATGGCATTGAATAACAACTTTTATTCATCTGAAATTCTTTTGAGTATACTAATTTCAATTTTACATGTTATATACATCTTTTTTCATTTTATTTGGTCTTCTTAATTTTTAACATTTAAAAAATTTTTTTTAATTATTTTTTTAATTTTATTTATTTCTGTATGTGTATGAATGTACTGTCTGCATGCAGGTTTATGCACCCATGTCGTGCAATGCCGCAGAGGTCAGAAGAGGGTGTCAGATTCCCCTGGAACTGGAGTTCTCCTGGAATTGGAGTTTCAGACGGTTCTCAGCCGCCATGTGGGTGCTGGGGATTGAACCCAGGTCCTCTGTAAGAGCAGTCGGCGCTCTTAACCACTAGACCATCTCTCCAGCCCCCAATTTTTAACATTTTACAACAATATTTGCATTAACTTCTTGAGACGATTATATAATATATTTTGACCATATTTATCCCTGACTCCCTTGACACCTCCAAGGTCCACCCTACCACATCCCCCTCCCTCACAACTTCATGTCCTCTTTTTTTAATACCCCATTAAGTACACTTTGTTCTGTGCATGAGTCTGCAGCCATCTACTAGAGTGTAGTCAACAGACCTACCAGGAGCCTAACCAAGAAACCTGAGTCTCCCTTTGCCAGGGGTCATCATCTGCCCATAGCTACTCACTGAGGAGGGCAACTCATGGGCCCCTCCCACTCTGTGCTGAAATACTGAGAGGCTTGATATTATGCAGCTTTTGTGTGTAAAAGCACAGCTGATGGCTGTCATGTCCAAAGGACATGGCTTGCTACTGTCCATCTGGACCTCTGACTCCTATAATTTTTTCATTCCTCCTGAGCTTCGAGGGAGGTGATGGAGATGTACCATTTGCAGCTAAGGGGTTTATAGACATTTATTCTCTCTACTTTTTATCAGCTCTGAGTTACAGAGTTAACTACCATTCACTATAGAAAAACATATCTGATGAGGTCTGGGTTAACAGTTTTTATTGCCATATTCACTTGGATATGTTTCTAATGAGAGTCACTTTCTAGCACATTATGTGGTCTTTGTTTCTTGGAATACTTTTCTTTTCTCCTTCCAGGTGTGTTCTTTTGACATTAGAACATGACATTGTTCATTTACAAAAGCTTCAAAAGCCCTTAAGTAAGTTTGTTATCTTGTGTGTCATAGCTCACCACATCCTCCCAAGGCCGTTGGGCTGCAGGTTGGATTCATCTGACTGACCATTCTGTTAAGTAACACTACTAAGTTAATGCTACAGATTGATTTGGATTTAGACTTTCAGCTCGCCCGTTGAACTGACTCCTGATATTCTAAAGTCAAGTCTTTTGTAACACTGATAACAAAGGATATCTGACTATATCTAGAATTGAATGGACTTTTCTGATAACCTTTATTTTAGCCAACAGTGTGAAAAGTACTTTATTCCTTGGAGTCAGTACATATATTCTTCACAGTCAAGAATTTATGCACTCCCTAAAAGTTGAATACAGTACTTCTGTTGCTCTGAAATCAGGGGTTTCATTTTCAAACTTTGAGCTATTGCAGGCAATGAAAAATGCCATACAGAAACATATTTGTTGAAAGATAAAAGATTACGTCACATAACTTTTATTGTGGTGTAGTATTTTAACTTCTATTTTGTTATTTTGTTAAAATCTTATGATGTCCATTTTACCAATTAAATTATATTATAATATGTACGTACAAGAAAACAAACAGTGTGGATTGAGATTTTTTGATTCACACATAAAAATTTTCAGAGGATTTTTGTTTGGGGGTTAGAGATGATTAATGTCAAACATTCCTAAAATGAAAAACTTCAAAAGCTGAAACCTCCTGATTACAAGCTTTTTACATATGGCTGTTAGAAATGTTTAGGATTCAGGGCCATCCTCAGTTCCAGAAGTTCCCTGGGGGTTTGGAGCTGTGTTCCTGCGGGTGAGGGGGTGACCACCATGCTTTTGGTATTGCTCCAGAATTTGTGTGAAGTGGTGATAACTTTGGATCACTCTTTCAGTCTTTTCCTTGTATTTTATCTCAGTGTTGGGAAGAGGGTGTGGGGCAGTACAGAGGGATGCAATATGCTCATTCTGCATTCCACTGTGGGCACTGGAACAGCACTTTCAGACAGGCTGATAAACAAACAGAACCTTGCTTTCCCTTTTATAAAGTCAAACAGAGCCCATCAGGATCAGCAGTTCTCAGGATATGTGACTATAGTCTAGGTGAGATTTATATGCTTGCACATCTGTGTAATTATCCTTTCATAATTATGAAGTTATTGTATATAATTAATATGATATATACTAAGATCCATTATTGAAATGTTTTTGTGTTTTCCCCTAGTAACAAAAGTTTAATATTAACAGTGCTCTTCTCTGCAACATAATAGAATATCACTACCATAAAATAATAATTATTTATTATGTATGTTGGAATTAACTCAAAATTTCTTAAAGATAGTGTTCAGTATTATTTCAGTTCAACAGAAGAAAGACAAACCAAGGATGTAGCTCAGTGGTAGAGCATTTCCAGATCCATGCAGTTCTTCTTAGGTTCAGTTCTCAGATGTGTAAAATACAACAGTCCTTGCAACCACAGAGATGAGGGTACATTGGTAAAAAATTATTAAAAAATCAATTTCCTTCACGTGTATGGACATGGTGATCTAGAGTCATTTCTTCTACTCTGCCTCAGATGGGCGTTGGGGAACAACAGTATCCTCATTTGATGATTAATCTCAATGATCCACTTGACAAGATCAAGAACCACCTAGGACAGGCTTCTGGATACACTTTTGGGGTATTGTCTTGATTAGCTTAATTGATTGAGAATATTTGCCAACTGTGGCAGCACCATTCCCTGGACTAGGATCCTGGGCTGTCTAAAAATGAGAAAGCACACTGAGCACAATCATCGTTACTAACTTCATAATTTGGATCACCATGTGATCTTCATCTCCCTTCAGCTCCTACTGCTCTGATTTCCCTGCCATAATGGACTGTCCTCGAACTGTAAGCACAAATAAGCCTTTCCTTTTTATTCTGATTTTTCAGGCATTTTATCATAGTGACAGGAAAGATAAGTAACATAACTTCAATCATATATATATATATATATATATATATATATATATAGAGAGAGAGAGAGAGAGAGAGAGAGAGAGACGATAGATCATTATTACCCTGAAACTCACCCAGCAAGTCTGAAAGATATTGATAGTTTATAAAGTAAGCACTCTTAAGGTTCAGATGCTTTCTTAACATGGTTGATAAAATCCAAAACAGCAAATGTGATATGCTCTCACATTTGATGCACACCATCAAATAACTAGGAAGGCTCTCTCTACAATAACCAACTTTATGTTCTCTTAAGAGAACAAGGCAGATGCCTCTTCCACTACCTGTTTGAATGTGTCTTTCTCATAAATGCTAATTAGATACCCTTACCATAAATAGTTAAATTACACCAAGCACACAAATGTGTACAAATAGACAACCATGAATATAATAAAAACCTCCTTAGTTCAACAAAAGCAAATACTAGCATGATAAAAAGGCAAATAGTTTAGCTCAGAGAAATTCAAATATAAATTCTACAGTTATTAGAACTGTTTGAATAAATCATTTATAATAGAAGAAAGGTAAGTTAAAATGTAGGATAATATTTATAAATCATTAAAAACTAAAATGTTCAAAAACACACTGTGTTGGTTGGCTGCTGGAAACCAGCATGCTTGCATATTTTCTGTTCTTGTATAATAACACTGTACATACTGGAACAATTTGGCAATAATTCCACTTCAAGAGCTTTCTATAGGGTTCTTGCATAAGGAAGTACATTTATTCATTTTAGCATTGTTTGGAACAGCACAGGTAACAGGCTGGTTAAATGAGTCATTAACATTTATACAATAGATGAGCTTGCCTTAAATGAAAAAAGAGATTATCATGTGCACATGTAGAACAACTGTCAGCATAAAAGCCATGGGACAAAAAAAAAAAAAAAAAAAAAAAAAGAAGAGCTTCCTGGATAGGTCTTGAAGGAGAATGGGTAACACATACATGTTCACCTTCCTAGACATAGAGCCTGTCTTGGCATGGATGTGATAATCTCCAAGAAGCCTCCTTGGAAAAGAAAGCTCTGTTCCTGGATGAGCTAATGGAGAGGGATAATTACTATCTATTTAACCTTCTACCTTTTTCCATTGCATTCACTGTATTCTCTATATGTTATACCTAAATATAATAAGACTTAAAAAAAAAAAAAACTGAAAAGAACAAGTCACAGGGTCAGTAAGAGGGCTCAGCAGATGAAAGGGGGTGTAACCGGGCTACAATCACCAGAGCCCACAGGCTTGAAGGAGAGAATCAGCTGCTGTAAGTTGTCCTCTGACTACCACAGCTGTGCCATGCATTTGCAACTGTCCACCTATCTACACATAAAAAATAAAAAATAATAATAAATAGTAGAGAAACAAGGGGCTGCCAAGATGGTTCAGTGTTCCTTTGGAGGAGACAAGCTCAGTTCTGGCAGCTCACAACATCCTCTAATTCAAGCTTCCAGGGATCTGATACCCTATTCTGACCACTGTGGGTGCTAGCACATAAATAAAAATAAAAATAGCTGGGTGTGGTGGCACACGCCTTTAATCCCAGCACTTGGGAGGGAGAGGCAGGTTCTCTGTGAGTTCAAGGGCAGCCTGGTCTACAGAGCAAGTTCCAGGCCAGCTGGGGCTACAGGGAGACCCTGTTTGAAAAAGACCAAAAATAAAATAAAATAAAATAAAAACTTCAAATTATTGTAATAAAAATTTTAAGCAAACGTGTGGCTATTCAGAGTATGTTTTAGGGCAGCATGGTGACAGGGGAAGAGCTGTATTTAAAGTCTGAAGAAGCAAAGTCCTGAACAAGGTCCATGATCAGGAAAGGAATCAGACACTGGACACAAAGTGAGCTTGAGCACTAAATCCAGGAACATCAACTATCTGCCCCAGCAACATATATGTTGTTATCCTGGACATAATGCAGTCAGCCTTGGCAATTGGAAATCATTTCTATAATCACTGTAAACTAAGGTACTAAAATCAATAGTGTTGACTATATCTGATTAATCCATTTCTACCCATTATCTACAACCACAGTTGTTTTCAAACATTTGTATAAACAAGCAGAAGCTGTCTAGCTTGAATGAGAGCACTTGCTGGGGTCTTTATATAAAGTTCTGTGTTCAGGCTTTCTTTTAAGCAGCCCCACTCTCCACAGTCTCATTGAATGTGGCTTCAGATTTTTGACCCATGGGAAGGAAAAGAAGTAAAGGTAAAAAGAGATACAAGGCCGGGCATGGTGGCACATGCCTTTAATCCTAGCACTTGGGAGGCAGAGGGAGGTGGATCTCTGTGAGTTTAAGGCCAGCCTGGTCTACATAGAGAGGACAACTGGGGCTGCAGGGAGACTCTGTCTCAAAAGGACCAAAAAAAAAAAAAAAAAAAAAGAGGTACAAGGCTTAGTGTTAGTAACATCGGGATTCACTCACCACCAAGTATCAGGGCAGCATGTGGGTTCTTCTGGAATTCTCTAATGGAGTAGGCAAGTCGTGCCCAATCTTTAGAGCTGGTCCCATCTTGGGTGCCTTAGTGACTATAGTCAAAGAACCACATTTTATGTGCCATATTCTAAGCCTAAATATATGTAAAATAGGTGAAATAGTTGTTGTTTGTATGACTATATATATATATATATATATATATATATATAATACATACATACAAATAACTGTTTTTCAATTGTCACAAAAAATTCATACTCATACAATGTTTCATTTCAATGAAATTATCATGGTTAGTTTTTGAAGTAGAAGAGCATAAATAATCTGATATTTTTCCTGAAACCACTGTTTTTCTTTGCCATTTTCATAAATTATTTGAACTCTGTAACCAGCTTCAAACTTGAGAGTATGAGAATCTTTACTTAGTGGTGATTAAATGATTGTTAACATTAATCAATGTATGCAAAGAGCCTGGCAAGATGATTATTTAATCAGCTGTTAATAATTGCAGCCTCCATCCCACCAACCTCTCTTCTCTTTTGTGTTGATAAAGGAAAGGTGTACATAATCAGAGACCAGAAAAAATACTATGTGTTTTTAAGAAAATCAAAGCATGTACATCCTTATTTTAGATCTTGCTAACAGATGCAATGAAAATCACATAAGTAGAGATAAGGAAACATTTAATTACCAGCACTTCAGTTTGCCAATAGATCCTATTATATTAATAGTATCAGTGAATAATGTAATACACATTATTCAAAATAATGTATGATAGTCACATATTTTCACTCTCACATCTAAAGCATAGCTCATTAAACAAATGAACAGGGAAAATTATAGCCCAAACAAAGTTTTAAAGAAATCAAGTCTATAAGTCTTCCTTGGGTTAGATAAGAAATAACATTTAAATTTCGGCTACAACATAAGTATGAAAGAGAGTAGTGATTTTCCAAAGTTGTCGCACACCACATGAGCTGTAACACTCACACAGATGTACAACCCATATATACACATACACACTCAACCAAAAACAAATGTAATAATTTTAAAAGAAAATATTCTAGAGTAAGAAACTGTATTGGTGTCATGTATTGATATTTAGTTGAGCCCAGAATAAGTCCGAAGATCTCTTCTCACTGAATAATCTCCCAGATTTGGGTTATTTTACCCTCTTACGTAAAGAACCAATGATTGGGGCTGGAGAGATGACTCAGAAGTTAAGAACGCTGGTGGTTCTTGCAGATGACCCAGGTTTTAATCCCAGTACCCACATGGCAGCTAACAACTGTCTGTAACTCCAGGTTCAGGGAATCCAACATCCTCTTCTGTCCTCCGCACTGCATGACGGGTACACTTACATGCAGGGAATGCACACATAGACATAAAATAAAAATAATTAGTAGAGATCTCCTGAGACCAGCAGAAGTGCAGGAAGGCAGGCAAGGAGAAGCCCATATGCCAGGAACACGGAGAAGAGACAACACCAGAAAGGGGCAGGATAATCCCACACCAAGCTCTAACAAACCTATGTAAGATTCCTTCAGTGGGATCCCTCTGGGGATGCCCCAAGACACAGATATCAGAAACACAATTGGGAACATACTTAACGAACTACAAGATTATAAAGAACAAATCAAAGAACTGAGAAAAGAGAGTGAAGAACTCAAGAAGGAACTAGAGAGAGAGAATGACAAACTCCAGAAGGAAGTAGAAACATTGAAAAGATACTGTGCTGAAAAAGATAAGGAAAACAACCAGCGAAGCAAAGAGCTACAGGAAGAGATTGAGAAGCTCCAAAAAGAAGTAGAAACACTAAAGAAATCAGAAGAGGAAATGAGAAAGGAAATCAAACACTCACCCAATCAAGAGGAAAGGAATGGAGAAAGGCTCAGAAGCAGAAGGGAGGAAGCAGAACAAAGAATATCAGACCTGGAAGATAACACAGAACAACTAAAAATCTCAAGGAAAGATTATGAAAAATTTAAAAATATACAAAAGTGGAACAACCAGGAATTGTGGGACACTATGAAAAGATCAAACCTCTGCATCATAGGAATAGAGGAAGGAGAAAAATCCTAAGAGAATGGTATTGATCAGAGCTTCAACAGAATAACAGATGAAAACTTCTCCAAACTAAAAAAAGACAAACCAATACAAATACAAGAAGCATATAGAACTCCAAACAGACAAGATCAGAGAAGAAATTCTCCACGCCACATCATAGTTAAAAAAGATGGAAACAATTTCATGCATTCTATCAGAACACAGTGCAATAAAGCTCAACACCACAATAAGCCCTACTACCTACAAGAACACATGGTAACTAAACAACATACACTTGAATAATGAATGGGTCAAGAAAGAGATAAAGGAAGAAATAAAAGCATTCCTGGAACTGAATGACAATGAATACACAACACAACAAAACCTATGGGATACCTTAAAAGCAGTCCTAAGAGGGAAGTTTATAGCCCTGGGTGCCTACATTAGAAAAACAGAAAGAGCACAAGTGAATGATCCAACACTAAAACTAAAAGCACTTGAGAGGCAACAACAGATGAACCCTAAATGCAACATACAGAAAGAAATAAAAATCAGAGCAGAAATCAATTAAATTGAAACAAAGAAAACAATACAAATAAATCAATGAATCCGAAAGTTGGTTCTTTGAAAGAATAAACAAGATAGACAGACCTCTAGCCCAGTTAACCAAGAGAAAGAAGGAACAACTCCAAATCAATACAATCTGTGATAAAAAGGGAAATATCACAATGGACATCTCATAAAATCATATGAGAATACTTCAAAAACTTATACTCTACCAAGTTTGAAAACCTAGAAGAAATGGATGAATATCTGAATTCCTGGGAATCACCAAAGTTCAACCAAGAAGAGATTGACAGCTTAAACAGACCCATAATACATGAAGAAATTGAAGATGTAATAAGAAACCTCCCAACTAAAAAAAGCCCAGGCCCAGATGGTTTCACAGCAGAATTCTATAAAACATTTAAAGAGGTCTTACAACCATTACTACTCAAACTTTTCAGAAGGATACAGACAGAAGGAAATATCCCAAATTCCTTCTATGAAGCCAGCATCACTCTAATACCAAAACCAGGCAAAGACACAAACAAGAAAGAAAACTATAGACCCATATCATTAATGAACACAGATGCAAAAATTCTCAACAAAATACTTGCAAATCACATACAGACCCACATCAAAAAGATCATCCATCATGACCAAGTTGGATTCATACCAGAGATGCAGGGATGGTTCAACATACGAAAATCAATAAACATCATCAAACACATAAACGGAATCAAAGACAAAAACCACACCATCATCGCAATTGATGCTGAAAAAGCCTTTGACAAAATCCAGCATCCCTTCATGCTTAAAGTCCTAGAAGGAATTGGATTGGAGGGATCATTCCTCAATGTAATCAAAGCCATATACAGGAAACCCACAGCCAATATCATCCTAAATGGGGAAATGACAGAAACATTCCCTTTAAAGGTAGGAACTCGGCAAGGCTGCCCCCTGTCACCACTCCTCTTCAATATAGTGCTTGAAACACTTGCTAGAGCAATAAGGCAAGAAAAGGATATTAAAGGAGTACTAATTGGAAAAGAGGAAGTCAAACTATCCCTATTTGCTGATGATATGATTGTTTACTTAAGGGATGCTAAAAACTCCACCAGAAAACTCCTAGAAACGATTAACAGCTTCAGCAAAGTGGCAGGATACAAAATTAACCTTAAAAAATCAATGGCCTTTCTTTACACCAACAACAAGCAACTGGAGAAAGAATTCAAAGAGACCTTCCCACTCACAATAGCCTCAAAAACAATAAGATACCTAGGAACAAACCTAACCAAAGACACCAAAGACCTCTACAACAAAAATTTTAAACCCTTAAAGAAAGAAATTGAAGAAGACCTCAGAAGATGGAAAAACCTCCCATGCTCATGGATTGGGAAAATTAACATTGTAAAAATGTCCATTTTACCAAAACTCTTGTATAGATTTAATGCAATCCCAATCAAAATCCCCAAGAGTTTCTTCACAGGCTTGGAAACAAAAGTTCTTAAATTCATTTGGAAAAACAAAAGACCCCGAATAGCCAAATCAATCCTGAGTGAAAAGAGCTACACAGGAGGGATCTCTATACCAGATTTTAAACTATACTACAGGGCTATAGTCATAAAAACAGCCTGGTACTGGCACAAAAACAGACCTGTTGACCAATGGAACAAAACCGAAGATCCAAATCTGAGCACATACAATTTCAGCCATCTCATATTTGACAAGGGGGCCAAGAAACCACAATGGAGAAAAGACAGCATCTTCAGCAAGTGGTGTTGGCAAAACTGGATCACCACTTGTAGAAGAATGAAATTAAACCCCTACCTCTCACCCTGTACAAAAGTCAACTCCAGATGGATCAAAGACCTCAACATGAAACCCCAAACTCTGAAGGTGATAGAAGAAAAAGTAGGCAGCAGACTACAAGACACAGGCATAGGAAAAGACTTCCTAAATCAGATAGCAGCTGCACAAGAATTAATGTTGATAATTGACAAATGGGACCTCATTAAACTCAAAAGGAAGTGAAGATAAATCCCACAGAGTGGGGGGAAACCTTCACTTCAGAAACATCTGACAAAGCATTGATTTCCAGAATATATAAACTACTCAAAAAACAAAGAAGAAAGAAAACAGATGACCCACTCAATAGATGGAGCAAAGAGCTGAACAGAGACTTCACAAATGAGGAATTAGAGATGTCTGAGAAACACCTTAAGAAGTATTCAACATCACTAATCATTAAGGAAATGCAAATCAAAACCACTTTAAGATATAATCTTACTCCAATAAGATTGGCTAGGATCAAGAAAACAAATGATACCAAGTGCTGGAGAGGTTTTGGGGAAAGGGGAACACTCACCCACTGCTGGTGGGAATGTAAACTGGTACAGTCACTATGGAAAGCAGTGTGAAGAACCCTTGGAAGACTTGGAATGAACTTGTCACCCGACCCAGCCATACCACTCCTAGGCATGTACCCTCAAGACTCACCCCACTGCAGAGATACATTGAAGGCCATGTTTATTTCAGCTCTCTTCCCAATAGTAAGGAGCTGCAACCAACCCAAATGCCCCTCAACTGATGAGTGGATAGAGAAAATGTGTTAAATCTACACAATGGAGTTCTATGCAGCAGTAAAGAAAGATGACATCATGAGTTTTGTAGGAAAATGGCTGGAGCTAGAGGACATAATGCTGAATGAAGTAACACAGTCCCAGAAAAACAAAGGATGAATGCTATCCCTCATCTGTGGATGCGAGTGCCAATTACCTAGTTGTAAGTATTTCCTGTACATGGACCCTTGAGCTTTTGTCCAAAGCAGTTGGGAGTGATGCATATTGGAAACAACAACAACAACAACAGAAAGGACTGCATCAAAGAACTGACTGAAACAGTGAACTTCTGCTCGAAACAGTCAACTTCCACATGGAGAATTTTGAGAACTACTGAGAAAGAGATGAAAAGCATGTTTGGCAGAATGCACGAGCTCTGGTGGGGTGGGGGAATGGGGGGGTACATGGGTCTAGAGTTGATAAAATATATATAAATAAATTAAAAAAATAAAAAAATAATAAGTAAAATAAAATAAAAGAACCAATGATTTTAGCTAGTTGTTCAAAGCTGTTCCAAATTATACAGTGTGCATTGTCTTGTCTTTATGAGAATGAGTCTAATGGCTGCAAAGAAGTCACAGCAGTTAAGAGTGCACACTACTCTCAGAGACCTCAAGTTCAGTTCCTAGCAGCCATCTCAGGTGGCTCACGAATGCCAGTAACTCTAGTGCCAGGTGATTTGACAGCCTTTTCTGTGGGTTTTTACACACACATAAGCACATATGCATATATACATAAATAATAATAAAATAAACATTTTTTAAGTGTTTGTTGAACCAGGGGTCATTCAGGCCATCTGAGTCTATACTCATGTACCTACCATATAGGCTGCATGATGCCACACTGTCAACCCAGCTGATCTTGTACTTCAGCCTGGATTTTCCATGTTCTTTTTTACCCTTGAGATTATTATCCATTCCAGGGTATGAGGTATTAGACACTGTAAAATTCCCTCTTGATTAAAACCAACTATGAGAGTTGAAGATGCACTCAAGCCATCATTGTCAATTCATTTATGACCTGACCAGGAATAAGTGCATTTGATGAAGATGAAGTCAGTGGTCAGTGTAAGAATTTCAGCAGATGCACTCTAAGGACAGATTGTACAGATTGTACTGTTACCCAGATCTCTCTCTCTCTCTCTCTCTCTCTCTCTCTCTCTCTCTCTCCTTTTATGGTGATCAAACCACAGGGAGTCATGCATGTTAGGCATTCTACCACAAAACTTCTATTCTGATAGTTATACAGAAGACAAAGTCTTATTTTTTACTTTCAACATCCTTATTTACTTCATCATCCAATCAAGACCATCAGTGACAGTGAAAAAGGGCAAAAATAATTATACTAAGACAATAATAATAAATCAGATTGATTCCATACAATCCAGAGGACATTAGTAATCTTTACCTTAGTGCATTCAAAGAACATCTAATAAGTGCCCCACAATGCTCACTATAATCACTCTCCAGAAGACAATGCCTACCCTATAATTCAAGTGATATGTGTATGTATGCATATATTTATGTATATATATATATATATATATATATATATATATATATATATATATATATATATATAACTGTATACATACATAGTTATATTACATCTTTAAAGAGGGTCAGTGAGCTAAAGCCACTGGTGAAGGTATTAACCACCAAGGCTGACAACTTCATATTAATTCTGGGACCCACGTAGTGGAAGGAGAGATGTTATCTAACCCATACACTTATACATATAAAATAAGTTAAAAGAAATAAAATTTAATTTTTAAAAACTGATGTTCCTGTAGCTCAGTGAGTAGAGGGGCTGACCGAGCATACCAGAGGCATGGGTTCTATCTCTGGCACTCCCTAAAATGTAGAGTTGGAGGTGCACAGACCATGATAAAATGCCAAACACTCTAGGAGTAGAGGCTCTAGGATCAGAACTTAGAGCTCATTCTCAGTTTTAACCAGGTGGAGTTACATTAGACCCTGTCTCAGAACATCCAATTTTTTGTTAGTAACAGAGTATGTGGCAGGGGGGTATAGTAGGGGAGATAGAGGACTTCCTTACATAGACTTTATGGGATCACTGCATGGTACCAAAACACTGTAAAACACTTCAAATGATACTTATGGGAAAGGGTCAGGCTAGTAATGATCATGGTAATGAACAGAAGTAAAAAAAAAAATTCTCAGAAGGAACAAAATTACAACAGACATTTCAAAGAATTTCCATGGACAATTTGTAAACCGCGTACATTCAGAATGTTTTTTTTAAAAAAATCACAATGCAAAAAGAAGCGAGGGAATATGAAAGATCAGGAAAAAAGAAGAAACAATACATTTATGAAGTCAAACACATTAGTCAGAACTTCTCAAGTGACACTGGTTTAAAGAGTGAACATTATTGTTTATAAATTAGATGTCAATAAATCTGACTCAGTGAAAGAATTACATTATAAAATGGGTCATTAATAGTTTTCAAGGGCTCTATGGAAGGAAGACTCTCAGGACATCAACTTTAGACAATTGGATACAAATAGAACAAAGATCTAAAGAGAAGTGAAAAAACATTTAAATGCATAAAATAGGAAACAAGTATTCAGGAATAAGTCCTAACAAGCAGCCAAAATTTGGCCCTCTGAGGATGCTAATTATGCAGTAGCTTCAGGAACAAGTAGAGTCATCTGGAAGCATTAAAAAGTGTCAGCACTCCAGTTTAAATGTTGATTAATCTGGAAGTGAAGTGGTGCCAGGATAGGAGGTGACCGCACAGTTCCTCGGCATTCTAGTATGAAGCCACAGTGGAGGATCAACTGTTTGCTCTGTCTTTTCACTTCCATTATCGCCTGGGCTCAGCGCCCCACAATTTCATACAGGGATTATAAAAACCACTGTTGAGACTAGTTAAGTTTCTGGTCTCAAGGGCTTTTCACTTCAAAGTCATCCTTCACACAGGATAAAGGCATTGAAGCTATAGAAATCTGCCCATTTCTTTTCCTTTTAAAAATTTCCCCATGACTGCCCACTAATAAGGAATAAAGTCTAAAACCTCTTTTAAATAAGCTCAGCAGCAAATTCTTCCAAGTGTCCATATATTACAATGCATGGCCACATTCCTTGTTTCCAGACTTTTTAATAATACTGAATATCATTGAAATATTTATTTTTTGTAGTTGAGGATGTCGACTATACTTATTGATAAGAGGTGGTAAAACATTATATTAAAGATATTTTAATTCATTATTTTTAATTCTCCAGTGGCAGTGTCAAAAACATTGAATTCTGAAAAGAGCAGATAATTTCCAGAATACAATACATTTATTTGATGACCTTTTCTTTTCAGTTCAGGTATTTTTCAGATATATCAGAGAATGGAATATAGGACAAAGAAAGAGATTCAAGTATTGCTAATGCTTGCTGAGAATGTGGGCTTGTATTCATATGTTGCATATTATAAAAGTGCCATTTGGTTCTCAAAATAATTCACATTTTCCAGTGTCAGGGAATACAGTTATAAAATCTTAAGTTTCAGGGGATGGAGAGGTAGCCTAGTGGTTAAGAGCACTGACTGCTCTTGCAGAGGACCCGGGTTCGCTCCCCAGCACCCACATGGTGGCTATGAACCATCTGTAACTACTCCAATTCCAGGAGAACTCTAGTTCCAGGGGAATCCAAGACCCTCTTCTGCGCTCCACAGCATTGCACGACACGGGTGCACAAACCTACATGCAGACAGTATATTCATGCACATACAAAAATTAAAAAAAATAAAAAAGAGACTCCAAAAATAACACAGGCTATTTTCACAATATTTGTCTCCCAAAAGCTGAAGGTAAGACCTATTGCTGAAGATGGACCACATTTTGAATACAAGACTTGATGCAATGGAGCTGGGAATAAGCTAGAAGCCTCCTCCTTAAAAACTAGCTCTTTGGGTATTAGAGAGCTAGTACGAAGCTTCCAAGGGAGAAAACTAATCAATGGTCCTACCCAGAAGTGAAGCCTAGTAAACAATAATGACTGGCTCAGCAAATTATCACTCTTGGCACAGTAATGGTACTTTTGGCCTGAAGGTTATGCTGGATAGCTTTAGTGTCAGTTTGACACATCTGAGTTGGGGGAACCTCAATTGAGGAATTTCCTCCATCAAACTGACCTGTGACCATATCTGTGGGGTATTTTCTTGACTGTTATGTGATGTGGGAGAGGCCCAGCACACTGTGGGTGGTATCACAATCTCCCCTGGGAAGATTATTCTGTGTTATATAAGAAAGCAGACTGAGCATAGGCCAGGGGAGCAAGCCAGTGAGCAGTTTTCCTCCATGGCCTGTGCTTCAGCCTCCAGGTTCCTGCCCTCAGTTCCTACCTTGGGTTCCTCAAGTGATGAACTGTGACCTGGGAGATGTGAGCTAAATAAACCCTTTCCTCCCCAAGTTAGATTTGATCAGTGATTTTATCACAGCAATAGGAAAGCCAACTAGTACAGAAATTGATACCAGGAGTGGTACTAACTGAAGAAAGAGAAGCCTGTTGCATGAAAAGCTGGAGGAGCTGAGCCATCTAACTGCTTTGGAAGAAAGGTCCCAGAAGTTGGACATGAAACTACTAGATTTGGTGCTTGTCTTGCTGGGTTTTGGTCTTGTTCTGGTCTGGTATTTCCTCACTATACCTCCATTCCTTCCTTTTGTAATGGGAATGTGACTTGGTCCCACTGTAGGTTGGGGGTATGTAATTTGTCCTTTGATTTTACCAGGGGCTTACACTTTAGAGATTTTCCTGAGTCTCAGAAGAGTCTTTGGGATGTGGACTTTTAAATAGTATTGAGACTGATAAAACCTACAGGGACTTGGGGCTGGAGAGATGGCTCAGTGGTTAAGAGCACTGACTGCTCTTGGAGAGGATCCAGGTTTGATTCCCAGTACCCGCATAGCGGCTAAGAACCATCTAAAAAAATAAACAAGTACCTGTAAACATTACATTACCATTAATTTCCTGCTTCTAATTAATAATTATGATTTCAAAGGAGAGAGAAAAAAAAAAAAAAAAAAAAAAAAAAAGAGAGAGAGAGAGAAAAAAAAATTACAGGGACTTTTAAGGTTGGACTAAACACATCTTCCATTTCATATGGTTATGAGCCTATGGGGGCCCAGGAGTGGAATGTAGTGGTTTGAGTGAGAATGTCCCCTATAGGCTCCAAGTATTTGCTGGTGCTGTTTTGGGATGTCTTAGAAGGAGTGGCCCTGCTGGAGGAAGCACATCAGTGGAGGTGGGCTTAGAGAGTCCTTAATCCTTGCTGGATCTCCAGTTCCTCTCTACTTGTAGTCTCTGCTTTCTGCTCCGCTCCAACAACTCCTGCCAACATGCCATCTCATCATGATGGACTCTAATTTCCCTGATATTCTAAGATCAGCTAAACTCTTCCTTTTATTTTATATTTTTTGAAGAGAAATGATTATGTACTTAGTGATTAAAGATTTATTTTTTAATAAGTGTATTTAAAACAGAATATCTCAACTCATCTTAATTATCATTATAACCTCTTCCCCACTGGCATGCTCCTATAACACCTACACCTGGAATTCATACATTCTAACATTTGTGTTAAAGCCTAACATGTCAAGTCAGTGTCCCAAGATGTTCCTCAGTGCAAGTTATCCACTGGGGTCTAGTCAGCACATATAGACTTTAAGAAGATAAGCTCTTCCTCACCCACCAGTAATCAGCTGCCAATAAGTCTTAGACTAATGGGTTTATTGCCCATTTCTACAGATCTGTGCTGGAGTTAGGTCAGCTTGAATTAGGTTCATGTGAGTAAGGTCCAAGGACTCTATTTCCATATGGCCATGCACCTCTTCTCTGGCTCTTATAATCTTTCCAGCCCCTCTTCAGCAATTGTCCCTGAACCTTCAGAGTCCTATTCAATGATCCACAAACTGAAGACTCTTACTCTCTATACTTTGGCTGTGTGTAGCCTTTTGTGTTCCTGGGCCTCTGTTGCATGAACGAGCTTCATTAATGAGAATTGAGAGATTTGTACTGTCTTCTATACCTCTTGTTCTTTGTTTTGTGAGACTTAAATGCAGAAGTTGCATTGTAGATGTGACATTTAGGTTTGGACAATTCACACTGTGTGTGTGTGTGTGTGTGTGTGTGTGTGTGTGTGTGTACATCCAGTTGTGAAATTCCATAATAGTTCTGTCTGGTATAAAGAAGCTTCTCCGATGAATTCTCATCTGTAAATATAAGGATACATATTTGGTGCATAGCATTTGTCTAGGGTTGTGACAGCCTTGGGGTTTTCTCTAAGATTTATGACCTCTCCAGCCATGTGTATTTGGCTATGTTTACAGCACCACACACGAGTTTTCTCCCATTGAGTGTTCTTAAAATCCAATTATGTAGCTGTTGATTATCCCCAAAATAAAAGTGCCACTACTGCACCAATGTTATTTGCCCTACTGTTCACTGATGTGGTTATTTGGCCCAGAAGCTGGGATTGGACCACTGATTGATGTTCTCCCTTATCTGCTTGTGTAGTGTTCTCCAATGCTATGAAAGCTAGCTTCAGGGGAGTGGCTTCCAACTCTGATCTAGCTCCATTGTTCCATATCCTGTGTCTGAGATATGCCCTGTCTTTAGCAATAGAGTCTTGCCCTCAAGTTTAGGACACAGTCAATGGCTATGGCAATAGCCTGTGTAATTTGGGAAGTCTCTTGGAAAATAAACTAGGTATGTTCTCTCTCATACGTGGATCCTAGCACCAAATCTTTATATGTGAATATATATCATGTTGTAACTTTAGGAACCAGGAAAATAGAATGGAATCAGAGAGGTAAAGGAAAAGAAGGAACCTGCAAGAGAACAGTAAGAGACAGGTGTTACTAAAGGAGAAATGACTAAAAATGGGAGGGATCAGGGAGGGTTATAGAAGGAACTTTGGGGGAGATCTCCCAAGACCACCTGAAGCACAGGAAAATGGCTGGAGCTAGAAGATATGCTGAGTGAACTAACACAGTCCCAGAAAAACAAATGATGAATAGTATCCCTCATCTGTGGATGCTAGTGCCAATTACCTAGTTGTAAGTATTTCTTGTGCACAGCCCCTTGAGCTTTTGTCCAAGTAGTTGGGAGTGACGCATATTGGAAACAACAACAACAACAACAGATAGGACTGCATCAAAGAACTGACTGAACGGTGAACTTCTGCTCAAAACAGTCAACTTGTACATGGAGAATTTTGAGAAAGACTGAGAAAGAGATGAAAAGCATGTTTGGCAGAATACATGAGCTCTGGTTGGGTGGGGGGATAGGGTGGAAGACACGGGTCTAGATTTGATTTGATTAGTAACATAAAAATAAATAAATAGAAAGAAATGCCAACAGATAAAAGAAGCCAGCTTCAGAATCTCCACCAGTAACCTGAGTACTTAGCAAACAAATAGCAAAGGTTTATTTCTACAAAAGAAGGAAAAAAAAAAAAAAAACAGTGATGAGAGAGATTCTGCATTAAATGTCATGAATCAGGGCTGGAGAGATGGCCTAGTGGTTAACAGTGCCGTCTGCTCTTGCAGAGGCCCGGGGTTCGATCCCCAGCACCCACATGGTGGCTGAGAACCATCTTTAACTCCAGTTCCAGGGGAATCCAACACCCTCTTCTTACCTCTGCAGCATTGCATGACATGGGTGCACAAACCTGCATGCAGACAGCACATTAATACACATAATAAATAAAATTAAAAATAAATAAATAAATAAATAAATAAATGTCATTATTTGTGTGCTTTGTATGTAAATTACCAGAAGAAAATGTACTATTAGTAAACTGAAAGTGATATGTCTGAGTCTGGGGTGTGATTAAAAGCACTTCAACCAAGGGAATCACTTCCCAGGAGACTAATGGGTACAGGTGTCAACAAACCCAGCGACAAAACTTTCAGGCCTGTGATGTTGGTGGAATTAAAATGATAAGCCTTTGTTAAAATAACAAAAAAAGAAGGAACTTTGGGGTAAAGAAGAAGGAGGCCAAGAATGGTGGGGCCATAGGACACTGGTATTATCAAAGGAGAAGTGGGGGAAATGAAGATACTTTAAATAGGGAGGGTAGTATGTGAGGGTTAGACAGAGAGAGAAGTGGGGCAGGAAATAATGCCTAGCTAAAGGAAATCATATTAGTCCAACAACCTACTGAAAAATTATAATACAATCTCTCTACATAAGTCTATGTGTATGCTGAAAGCTAGAAATGTATCAAGATATCTCAGCTTGAAATATATCAAGAAATAGTTCCAGACAGGAAAACTTCCTTTGAGGTGTTGGCCAACATAGTTCAAGAGACTCCCTAAACTCTTCCTTTTATAAATTCCCTTGGTCACAGTGTTTTATCACAGCAAAAGAAAACTAACTAAAACAAGGGTAATTAACAATTGTCTAATTGGAATTAAGGGCCACTCAGTGGGTGGGAACTCATGTGTGTTACTCTAAACATAGGTAACATGAATGGAGCGGTCACAGAACCTAGAGAAAAATCTACAACTTCCACATCCCTAGGCCAAGGTAATGTCTTACTTTATTCTAAATATGACACACAAGTGTATCTTTTACTCTCCATCAAAGGAGGTTGTTTTGCAACAGACTATTACAGACTTCCAGAACTGGTCAAACACAGAACAAGTGTCTGTGAGATGCAACTTCTACACATAGAAATTTCCTTATGTAGCAGATGGTGATTAGCACAGAAACCCAAAACTGAGCAATGTACAGAGAGCAAAAGACCTTATCCCTGAGCAAGATACCTATTTCAACTTTCCACGTCCCAAAGCTCAAGGATCATTGATGAAGAGGGGACAGAAAGGTGATGGCCATGTGGATGACCACGAGGACACAAATTCTTTCAGACAGCTAGTCATTTACTTGTTTTAACTCACAGCAATGGTGATAGCATGCACAAGTTCTATTCAGGCTCAAATCGGACAGAATAGGAGTATGACATGGGGTAGTGGGAAGGAATCTTGGTACTATCTAAGGAAATCGAGGGCTGGCTGCTGGGGGGGGGCGGACAGTGTCTTGTAGGGATGGGTCTTTTGGTGGGCCCAGTGGATGGACTCACACTGAACAACATGTGGGGACACATATCAGGCTTGGTAAACTTCTATACTTATATGAGAGTACATTACTTTGGGTGGGAGACAGGATGGTGAGGTGGAGAAAGGGGACTGTATCTAAATACCATTAAACTACACTTTGATATATGGTATTAAAATGGGAAAAATTCAGTTAAAAAAAAGAATCAAAAAGGTAGAGACATGAGGAAGACTTTGAGTGTAAACTCCCAGCCTCCACATCCACCCCAGTTCCCTTCCAAACATGCACACAACAAAAATATACATACAAGCAGTAATAATAATAAATAATAATGAATACATTTTAAGAATTGTCCTTTTTAATTGTCTTCATTCATCCCATACAGATGGTTCTGATGCATCAATGGCTCCACTCAGATCATCCTTCATGTGTGCTCTCTCAGCATTCTGTCAGAAGTGCCTCCACTAGTTTTCAAAAGGAGACAGTAGAAAATCAGAGAGAAGGCAGCCTGTTAGCTACTGACATTTTGCCACTTCTTGAAATTATGCTTTGGCCTTCCATAGGAGTAATTAAAGGAAAATAGATCACAGCCATTAGTGAAAAAAATTTTATTTCTATAAAATAAATAACTTAAAGCAATTCCTTGGGGGAAAAAAGTGTTTTTTTTTTTAATTAAGAGAAACGATCTCACCTTGGCTTAATTTAATGGCAAGCAAACTATAATTTTGAGGAGAATAATTCTTAAAATATCTATAACAGCATGTGATGTAGCTGTCTGGAAGATAATTTGACAATAGACATATTACATAAGTACTTCTTAATTTAATGATCATGGGTGAATTACCTTATTATCCTTGGAGAGCAAAAGATGACCAAGTGACTTCTGGCTAGGCATGTTTACAAAGCTTGGTGGGTGGTGCATACCTTTAATCCCAGTATTTAGGAAGCAGAGTCATGTCAATCTCTGAGAGATGGGGACCAGCCTGGTCTCCATACCAAGTTCCAAGCCAGCTGGAGCTACAGGAAGACACTGTCTCAAAAAGACAATAATGTCGATGATGATGATGATGATGATGATGATGATGATGATAAATTTTAAGCTCTCCTTCAATATTCTTAATCTGTTTCTGACTGCTGCAGGTAAGATGGCACCTCCATCTCAGATTATAGTAAAACAAATTAAAGAATTTTATACAAAGAATATTCAACTAGAGCATCATATAGATGTGTCTATTCATAAAAAAAAATGTCTCAGGGGGCTAAAGTGATGGCTCTGTGGCCAAGAGCACTTGCTACTCTTACAGAGGACTTGAGTTCAGATCTCAGCGTGGGAACTGGGTGGCCACAGCTGTCTGTAACTACAAGTCCAAGGTACCTGGTCTTGCTGTCCCTGCCCTCACCTGCACATAAAATTTTGACAAAGTGAAAATAAAATTAGATTGAATTCTTTTCTTCAAAAATTTTATATTATTTTTTATTTTATTTATTTATTTATTCATTCATTCATTCATTTATTCATGGCAGTATTATTATGCCTGCCACAACACCTCATGTAGAGGTCAGAGGACAACTTGTAGGAGGCAATTCTCTCCTACCAGGTGGGTCCAGGGGATCAAACTCAGGTTCTTGGGTTTGGCAGGAAGCTCTTTACTCACTGAGCCATCTTACCAGCCCTAGCTGAAGGAGCTTTAAGTAGAAATATCAGCCAAAGAGACTGATCTGAAATACCCATCTTACTTCACTTATCCTATACTTAATTCATACATTAGATATACTTGTTGAAATACATTTCCTCTATTGAAGGTTTTGGAACCTTCAGATTGCACATTGTACCGCGTACTCGTACCATTAGCAAGTGTTTCTATTGTGAATGAATTCTCCTTATGTGCCCGTATGACAGCTATCTAATTATAAGCAAGTAATGGAGGCAGGAGGAGAGGAAATCAGGAGAGGAAAGGTAATTATGAGAGGGTGCAAACATGCAAAGAACAAAGGGGAATGCGGACATGTACTTCTGAAGGTGAGGTGCTATTTTCACCCATAGGCAGTCTGGAGCTACCAACTACTAAACTCTGCATATTATCTTTTGCTAATTTATATAGAAAGCCTGACCCATATAAAGGATGAATAAATATTTGTCCTAAGGTTATTACCATGTTAGGAGTTCTTTTTTAATAATATAATCCAGAGTCTTTGAGTCTTATTTGTGCATTTTAATGAATTGCTATGTAGGTGGTCATGATGTTTAATTACTGATATACTATGTCCTTGTCTTAAGATATTTGTCTTTCAAATACATGAATCATCTTTAAGTTATTCTAAAATTTTGTGTAATTGGAACAAAAACAGTGAAATTAATTTTTAGACCTATATCAAGAAAGTAATCCTTAAGTTCAGATGAAAGTAACTCAACATAATACACCACTGAAAAGTTAACACGTTAAGGTGTAATTCTGAGATGGAGTACTGTTCAGTCCTCATCCCACACACTGTTTTCATTCTCCTGTCTTTTTGCCCCATTTGTCTCTACAGATGGTGTCCAGATAGTACGGTATACATCCCTGACCATTCCCACTTCTCAATTAAGATTGACATTTCTTTTTTATTAATTTTTTTTCTATTTTTTTATGTTTATGAGTGTGTTGCCTGCTCATGTGTAAGTGCACTCCGAATCGTGCAATGCCCAAGGAGGTCAGACAAAGGTATCATATACCCTGGAACTGGAGTTAAGGATGGTTATTAGTTTCCACGTGGGTCCAGGGAATTAAACCTTGGTCCTCTGCAAGAGCAGTTAGTCCTCTCAACCACTGAGCCAGGTCTCCAACTGAAGACTGACATTTCAAATTCCAACTGTTAGGTTAGCTTTGCTGGTTGCCTTGATTGTAGCTTTAGTCAGGGTTCATCAGGAGACAGAACCCAAGTGTTATTTAATGTAGAGAAGCTGAAAGCATGCTGATGAGAGAGTTTACATCTCGGCTGATGCCGGAGTCCCTGACTTTGGAGGTGAGGCCTCACAGGATCTTTAACAAAGAAGATAGCATCTCCCCGGTTGGACTGTGCCTTTTAGGGAGTGTCTCCATTGGAGATAGGGCCTAGATAGCTAGGAGATCCTAGGTGCTGTTTCTCCCGTCATTCTTAGGCTAAGGTTGGAAAAAGTGCAAACAGAATGCCTCTTCTGCTTGTGAAACTGTTCCTGCTGGTGTAGAGAATGTTGCTTGGCCTGACTCTCAGACAAAGCGAAGGACACAGGGAGGAAGCAAGTTCCGCTTTATTCCCATCCTGAGCCTTGACTCCTGTCTCCTTCTGGTTGGGCTTCACGGAGTTGTCAGAGCAGAGAAACATTTGTGGAACTGATGAGCATTTGGAAAGGTCATCTCTCATCAAATGAACCAACTGAGATCAATTCCAGAGCTTTCCCATAGTTCAGCTGACCACAACCAGAGAAAGACATATATCAGAATGTGAAAAAAATGCAATTCTCATTTTAAATATTATTATTATTATTATTATTATTAATTATTTTGGAACAGGGTCTCTCTGTATCTCCAGCTGGCCTAGAACTTGGTTTGTAAACTCACAGAGATGCGCTTGCCTCTGATTCCCAAGCACTGAGATCAAAGGAGTAGGCCACCACACCTAGCTAGATATTTCTTTCTTAAAGTTAAAATCAAGTTTGAATACTTGTTTGTCTTCTAAAATAAGGTATATAGAAGCCAAGCCTGGTGGCCCACACCTTTAGTCCCAACCCTCCACAGGCAGAGATAGGCAGATTTCTGTTGTGATTCAGGCCAGCCTGGATAGTGCATCAGGTACCATCACAATGCACCACTCTTCCATAGAAGTTCTGAATGAAAGTCAAGATGAACTCTAAGAGTAACCAACTGCATAAATTTTACTAAGACTTGCAACACTAAAATTGAATGTGTTAATCATGACCCAGAATATAAATGTTCAGGGAAAATACCCAGTACTAATATGTTGGTGAACACAATGAAAATGAGTTGCACAAGTCATGGTTAATTTTCAGGGTTTTATGCATACACACAGCCTTAGATTGAACTTCCTTCATTCTTCAAAACAAACTGCCTTAGAGAGAGTTATAGAGAAGAATTTCCCTTTTAGGCTTGCATTGGATTTGGTACATTGAGGAAGTTCCTGATGCTGTCCCTTGTGGGAGCTTCTCTTGCTAGGAACAGGTACAGTGTGGTCCTGTTAAGGGAAGGTGAGCACAATGCCCACCTGATCACTGTGGGGAACTAGGCACTGTTGGGAACCGACCCGACCTGAGAGGTCCTTCCAACTCAGTCCTTAGCCTGGGAGAACAGAACATTTCCCATCTTGGCCATGCTTTCCCACCTGCCCAAAGACTGCTGGCCTCTGGGCAGGAATTTCAGGCTGATGGCTGATGGCCTTTCAACCTACATTTATTCACCACTCACTTCAAAGCTGGTGACCTGATAGATCTCCTTCCAGCCCCACACCAGCTACCCAGATTGGTAGTCTGATGGACCACCATCCAACCCACTCAAAATTCAGGCCTGCTTCTGCCCGTATGTGTGCAAAAATAACGGCCAGGAATTCTGTGTAATAATGGTAATGGATAATTCAATTTATTGCCTACTACAACTAGCTTTTATAAGCAAAATGACGTCATCTCCCAGAGCCAATAACAGACGCCGAGTTCCTCACCATGGTATACTGCCTCTCTGCCTAGTATCATGTGCCTGGGCCACATTGTTTGCTCCTTCTTGGGGCGGGGTCAGAGAAATCCCATGACTCCCACATGGTGCCCTGAGGGGTGCTAGCTGAGAACTAGCCCCCAGTTCAAATGGGATCTTCCCACAGTCCCTCCTTCTCTTCACCTCAGATTACTGCTATATCTGTTTTACATTTTCCTTCTTGTTTCCGAAACACTGAATCCAAGAGCAAAAATACAACTTAAAAAACCCCAATGGCAGATTTTGTTAACTGATATATGAATCATTGGATGGGAGAATGGATTGATGAATGGGTGAAAGAATTAATAAATATATAACAGTATCCATGTTCTCTGTGAAGTACATGGAATTCTTACTGCTTTTTACCTGCAAGCTCAGAGATGATCTGATATTTCTACGTCCCCTGAGTGGACTGCATGGTAACCAGAGATTTGGTACCAACAACAAAAAATGTGTCCTGGACACTTCTATGAGTTTGATTTTGAGTAAAATTCCCATTTAAATTGGCAACTTAGAAAAGCAAATTGTCAGCCTCTAAGGTTTTGTGGGCCTCAGCCAATCAAATGAAAGGTCTTCAGAGAACAAAAAATGCTGACCTTTCTCTGTGTAGAAAAGCATTTTTTCTGCTTGCCTGCTTCAGCTTTGTGTATTGACTTTCACTTGCCTTCAACTCAGACAGGAGCACACACATCCTTCCTGGGGCTTATGCTCTATCTATCTATCTATCTATCTATCTATCTATCTATCTATCTATCTATCTATTTATCTATCTATCTAATCTATCATCTATCTTTCAACTGTTTTTCTATCTGTGTATTACCTTACTCTCTGTCCATATCATATTGTTCCTATTTTTCTAGAGAAGTCTGCTTTCTACAGATAGTGACTCAAACAAAAGAATGAGGGCACTGTATTTTCAACCAGATTTTGTGATTCTTATGTTTTCTTTCTTCTTTGTCACCATTTTAATGATGAGCACTCCACCAGCTGACATGGATTATTTAGGCTCTGCCTACAATGTCCCATCCTCTTTACACATTTTATTTTATTCTTTATATTTGATAAAATATTTTAATGAAAAAAACTCTGAAGTTAGGTGAATAATTTCCCCAAGATGACAGGGCTAATCTATATATCTGAGACTTTTATGTCAAATTTTCATTCTCACTTAGTTGAGACACCAGCATTAAAGCATTGGCTGCTCTTAGACAAACATTTCTTTTCTCTTTTTAGTTCCCTTACTTTTTATAAGAATGATGACCTGACTGTGATGCTCTTCCATATCCGTTCCAGCTCAGTTAATCTGTGATTCCATCACCCTTAGTGAGAGGGCAAAAGGACTGTCATGGTCAAGGCATGACTAAGGCCACCTCAAAGAAGATCAGGAACAAACTCAATACTTGCCAATAGTGAAACAGTAAAGTGAGTTGGAGGTTCTTCCTTCAGAGAAGTTCAGACATACTTTGACTACCTTAAAGAATTTTGCCTATGGCTGAGTTTCCAACAGTTTGTACCTTTAATTTATCTAGTTAAAATGTATTATTAGAAAGTGAAGTTGGTTTCCTTTCTACCATTTTATCTTCTCTGAATATCCCACGATTTGCTGATACCCTTTCCTACTCCAAGCTCTTCTTGGTTCTACCCTCTCCCATTTCACAAGACTAGCTCTGGGTTCTATGTGCTTTACTGTTTCTGTTCTGCAAACCCTGTGTACCAGTGTCAATATAGACACCCATGCATTTGTTATTTTCTCCAGACTCTGAAAACAAATCTGGAAGACCTAACAGGTTTCTTAGAGTATGTTACATAGACTGTTAAGTTTGTTATTTATAGGAAAATGTTCTGTAGCCAAATAACTTAAAACAAGACTAAATGAAATATAATTGCATTCATTTCCTTTTTCAGATTTTCTCAGATTATTTCAGTTGTTAATGTATTTAAGGAATCAACAGTCAGTTTATCCAACTGGCCTCACACTGTACTTTGTCCTAAGACACTCTTGTTTCAGAGTATCCTCAGGAATAAAGTTACAGAGATTTCACTTTCAAAAATGGAAAAATAAACTATATCCAACGTGCAACTAATGAAGAATTTTCAAATTTCCAAGACACACACACACACACACACACACACACCTTAGCTTTCTTTAGATTATGAAGGATTAGCACTAAAAATTCTTTATTCAAGACAGCAGTCAGTGGAGAAATGTTGGAAATGTGAAAGAGTTTGAGGAAACATAATTACATCATGTCATCAGAAAACACTAGGTTAAACTAAAGTATTTAAGTAAAAATTCAAAATTTTAAATAAATTATTCTTTTACTAACTCTCAGAAAACTAGTACATTTCACTTTGTGCTTGGTCAAAAAGATTTATAAAGTTTTGTCATACCATAAAAATAATGAGTCCAAGCTCTAACATATGTCACACCTTTTGGTGTTATGAGTAAGGTTATGATGAAAATTTCTGACTCAAATGTTATTTGTTGCCTGTATACTCCATCTTTACTGTAGCATAAGGCAAGGATGCGTGCATTAAAGGGTATGTGCATTTTTAATCAGGATATTTTGATCATTCATTCTCTGCTGTGTTTAATGATGTTTCATTTCCATGTCACCATTTGAAATTTAGTACTGGCCACTATCGATCTGGACCAAACCCACCGGGCAGAGCACCCAGAGCAGCCAAAATGGGAAACCAGACTCTAACCCTCCAGCCTGACAGCTGTTCCCCCAAGACTTCGCCCTCCATTAGCTCTGAATCAGATTCAGAAGAAAAAGAACAGCTCCCCATTTCCTTATAATAAGCAAAAGGCTGTAATGTTAGGTCTGGGCTTCCCGGAATCCCAAGGGACACAGGGGCCCACTTCCTCCAGAAGCTGTCAATCTTCTGACCCTTTCCCCTGTACCTGAGGCCCCACCCCCTGGATATAAATGGGTGGACCCCAGCCGCCATCCCTCTCTCTGTCTCTCTCTCTGCCTCTCTGCCCCCTCTCTCTGTCCTGCCCCTGCCCCCTGCCATGCTGTCTACTTCCACCACGTGTCTGCAGGCGGCTCATGCTGGCAGTCCCATATGGAAGTAAAACATGTTTTTGGAGTGAAAAAAAATTTAGAAGTGTCTTTATTCCTCAGTTCCATCATGAACACTAAATGGAATTTTGAACTTGATCAATGATGTTTAAAAACTCATAAATGATATGTGTGTGAAATTGCTTAAAAACTTTGATAAATATTTTATTAAGATATTAAGGTATAAGATGTACATATTTTATTGTTTTGTTTCTCTTAGTAGTTAATTTTGTTCATTAGAGTCTACTTTATTTAGAGCTTATTTAACAAAAAATATTAATTGAATTTTTGTGATTTTCATACAACGCACTTTTATGCATTCTTATTTTTTTGGTTTAAAACCCACAGAGTTTAGTGAAGTTGGTCTGCCTATGCATGGGTGTGAACCTATCCATCAAAGCACAAGAGAGTCACCAGAGACTATACTATTGAGGACAAGGACATGTCCCTCTTCTGTCCAGCATCAAATGGAAGCCAGTTCACTATTGTAATTGCCATATTGTGTCCATCAGATAGCATTTCACAGCCTTCTTCCCTATCATCTGGTTCTTACATCCTTTCCAACCTCCGTGAGATATTTCTGAACTTGGAGGGGGTGATATATGTGGCCAGTTTAGGGTTGAGCACTTTTGTGATTACTTTTAATTTTCAGCATCTTGGGCAGCACCAATTTTCTGCTTTTACTATCATTGGCTGCAAAAAGGAGTTTCTCTGATCGAGGCTGAAAGCACAACTTGTCTTTTGAGTATAAAAATAAATAATTACAAGGCAATTTAATAACATATACACTTATCAAAACAATTGTAGTAACTTTCTTCCTAGAACCAGTGGAAGGAAACTGATTATGTTTCTGGTACCTGGCATGAATTCCCTCCCCAGAGTGGGGCTCAAATCCAATTGCACACTATTGTAAAAGTTGTTCCATCACTGGGTAAGACTAGTGATGATTTTTCTTAAATATTTCACAACATCTTATTTTTCCATTAGTAGACATATACTCATCTTTAGCGGTCTCGTTTTTTGTGTCAATGTTGAACCAGCCATTTACTCAAATCCCAGGATTGTCAGCTATTTTGTAATTTATTCTGGAGACACATGAACAATCATATATAGGCAAACTCCAGCAAAGTCCAGCATGACAAACAGATGAATTTCTTGAGCTTGCTTACAAAGCATGGGTGAGGAGTTACTTTCAGGTGCAAGAACAACTCAAGAAAAGTTATATCACTAAAGAGCCCACCTTAATATGAATGACAACTAGTGAAGGCTGCGTCCCTAAAGTTCTCTGGATCACTAAAGGTAACTTGGCTAGTTGGAGATTCACATCTTGATATCAACTGTTCCTCTCTGTAAAAAATTGGGGAGATTGTGAATCTTCTAAGTTTCAAGAGCTTCCTGGAACTTGGGTTTTGTTTACTTGGGGATGATCTCAAAGTAGCTGTGGTTACCTGTGCCAACACCTGTACAAAATCATGGAATAGACGATGTAGAAGCTCTCCAAGCCTCATTCCTTACTGAGGAGTCATTGACAGTTGTTGGGGGGCATGGAGGGATGGAGAATCACTCTTCTCCAAGAATATGGTAGGTTTTCCCTGCTCCTGTAGTTGGCCTCTCACCCACACATATATATGGGCAGCACTAACAGAACTTAGTAAGCTATAAGCATGAATTTCAGAGGGGATATGATGGGATGTTGAGGGAATTGTATTGGATATGGGGGACAGAGATGGTCACAATTCATTGTATACATTTATGAAATTATCATACATCAGTTGTTCTTACTTACAGTCACACAACAGGAGCATGTTTTAAAGGAAATGAATTGTTGGAAATATTTTGGGCTCAATCCATCCAGACTCTGACCCAAGACAGAGACAAAGATATTGAGAAAATACTGTTGAGAAGAAAGTTTGAGTATGAAGTTTATATTCCATTCTTGGTAGATACATCATTAAATCTTATAGACTAAACAAATGAGATGCTGATCCTTTCGTGGTGATTGGAGTTCCTGGTAACTTGAAAGTGAAGGTCTATCTTTAACGACTGACTTATGGTTCTCCGTCCTCAGTAGCAAAGTGTACCAAGTTGTAAGTGAACCATTGTTGTGACGTTCATTCTGTGGGTGGGACCAAGCCTAACACATTCTTCTATTGGTTTATCAGAATGCACTCAACCAGGCAAGATTTGTGATTATGGTACACTCAGGTTTGTCTAGTAGTAAAAAGCTCAGTAGATACATGTTGCAAAGAAGCTTTCCTCTGAAGCACCCACTACCCAGCAAGTACTTGTGCTGCATTGTGCAAACCCACTTAGCAGCTGTCGCTTTCAGGTCCCCTACCCCCACCCCAATCCCACCCCCATCCCAGTACTTAAGGCAATGCAAGTATAGGATTCTCCAATCTTAGTTAAAACTAGATAATTATTGTTTTGTTTAGATTAGTTAAATTTTGGTGTAGGTTTTGGTGAAAATGGTAATACATTTGAACTAACTGGGAATATAAAATGTTATTGTTTTATTTATAATTTGTATTGGGTTAAGGTACACAAACTGTCTCTATATTTTTTTGAATTATACAACATCACAGTGTAACACTTTCTTTTACTTGTAGGACAATTTAAAGGAACTAAGCTTAAATTTACTTCCCAAATAAGTAGAAGTCATTGTCCAGTCATATAGCTTTAAAGAGCAAAGTGTATATTGGGTAAAAAAAAATTTTATTGATGCTTTGTGTATTTCATACATCATTTTCCAATTCAGTTCAGGCATATTTCCCTTTCCCTTCCCCCCCACCCCACCCCACCCCATCCCAGACCATGCATTCTGTCATAACTGTCCTGCATCTTTCTCTCAGTTTTTTTTTTGTTTTTTATTTTGTTATGCAAGTTTTTTTTAACAAATAAGTAAGAGAATGGTAATTAGTACAAAGCATCCCTTCATAAGTAAAACCAATTTTGCAAGGCAAGTTTAGTGCCCAAACCCCCGAACCATCACCAATGGGTCCCAAAAAGAAAGACCCACCATCCAGCAGGGGGGGGAGGGATGAGGTCCAGGGAAACACACGGATCGCGGAAGCCAGAAGCCCGTCGGGCCCGACCCAACACAAGGGGGGAAAAGGATAATGTATGAATTGCAAATCAAGTGATGGCACAATTGAGTGTCGCATGCTATATGCTAGGTTAGTTTTCCTCATCACCAGGTTAACACAACCGTCAATCACAGCAGCCCGATATACATCTACCATGCCACCAGCTTAAACCGCAGATTGTTTTCCCTAGGCATAAGAAAAGGGCCAAGTAAGTGAAAGACAAAGACATCCCCTAACTTTCTTCTTGACGTGTATGTACCTTGGACTCTTTGTCAATTCCGGCTGTTTTTCCTTACATGGCGCCTAAACAAGGTTTTCCGGAGAAGAACCTTTTGTTCCTACTAAATGAAGCACAAGCAATTAAAATAGTGGATAATGTATATTAAAAACAGCGCAAACAATTATACGTTTTAATGAAATAGGGTTACTTTGAGTAGGAGAACAATGGGTTTTAATATGGATTGGGGTTAAAAATGATAAAGTCATGGATATACAATTTTTTTCCTATTAAAATATGAACAAAGGGGTCTTTAACTGTTGCCGTTAATGACCTCTACCATAACCCTTAAGATAATGTTTAAGGCTTGGTGGCATCAGCCGGGGGGGTTAGGGTCCGCGCAAGGAAGGATAGCGCAATAGCCAAGTTAGATTTGGATATCAAGCAATGTGCTGCCCATCTGCTTGCACATATTTCGCAGGACCAAAGAAATGAGGTTGTAGGCTGGTGCTGAGACGGAGGGATCCTTTGCTGACATACAAGGAGACCATATTGATTAATCTTCATTTGGATTTATGGGACTTTGTTTAACAAACTCTCCCTCGTAAATTCCAAGGTCCATCTGTAACACTTGCAGTTTGTGGATGGTCAATACAGAATCGTTCCATGTTAAACAAAAGGGTCATAGCAGGTCCTGTTTGGCAGCAGGGCCTTAAACAACAAACAGTCATCTTCCATATTCAAGGTAAATCCCAAGTTTATTAGAGGCAAGGAGGCCGTGGGTCCAATTTTTGGGGGTTGGGGCGGGCTTGGAGTCCCTGGCCAAGAATCTCCTTGTTAGAATAAACCATTGTCTGGAGTTAAGGCGCCTGTATTAGATAAATAATATTCTCTGATCAGCATAGCTTAAGGAGACATTTTGTAATATGATTTTTGGTTCTGAATAGAGAATAAGTCCTTGTTCACATTCCTATGTCCTATTTAGTATACAATTAAAAGAAGCAGTTTTAGCAGTTTATTAATAGAGACAATTAATACCTTTATAAGTATTTGTCATCCAAATTGACAGTTGGAGAATTGACCTCATCATCAATCATATTTCTCCTTGTTCTATGGGGCGGGGGAAGGCAGAAGGTCATCTCATATTAGAAACCTTTGGCGGCAACCTAAAGGGTAGTTTTAGTGGAATCATGTATAAAATTGTGTGTTTCAATTAGATCCACAGAGGGGTTTGATGTTTGTAGGCAATCTGAAGGCGTTGTCTGCCTTAAATATTCAGATGGGTCAAACCTTCCGTTGGCCACTTTCTGGTACATCCGACTCAGTGCAAAGCTGTAATCTTTTCTTTCTCAATCCATTAAGTTGGTGACAATTTTGACCTGTTGGAACAGACAAAAGCTTTTCCCATAGTTAGTTTTAAGATTTGAAGTGCAAGGTTTTTTGACAAAAGGTTTCAGTGCTATCTGTATCCCCCCCACTTTTTTTATTTTTACCCATAAATCTCTCCAGAAGGCACTGTTTGTATTAGATACTACCTATAGTGTGGAAGCAAGGCACAGATTTCATCAATTCACCCATGCTGTTTTTGGGTACTTATGTTGATTAAGCTTGGCGTAGCCTGTACAATAATAAGGGCAAGAGAAAGCACTCGAATTAGAGCGTAGAGTCCGTACACCACAGCTGGGTTTGCCCCAGTCCAAACATGGCAATCCCAGAGATGGCCCAGGGAGGCAGCCCCATTGCCCCATGGCCCCTCAGTATGTGGTCAATGTGAGAGCAGAAGGGTACCAAAGACCTTTTCAAAGTGGGACATTGCCGCTTTATAAAGCTCCCCAGCACCTCATCAGAGTTCCCAGAATCCAATAGTTCTGTGACTCTGATTGTTTTCAGATCACATTAGAGGTGCTCAGGATTCGCATCAATTATGTAATTGGCCTACATACCAAATATGAGGGGGGATACCATTCTTAGCTGTTTTTTTTTCTGGGATAGTTGTTATAAGTCACATCAGGATGATAGTCTTACTTAGCTCCACCAATTATAAACGTGTAAACGCTCATGGGATGCGATCTTCGTAAATTCTTTATTTTAATTTGTTTTATTTCTGTAGTAGTATGAAGGTGACTGGCTCTGCAGCAGGGTCTTGTGCACCCGTGTCCATGTCAATCCCGAAGGTCAGAAGAGGGGTCAGATTCCCCGAACTGGAGAGGCTTGGATCTCCCCGGGTAAATTGGAAGTTTACTAGACAGTTGCTCGCCACCATGTTGGGTGGCTGGGAAATCGACCCGGTCCCACTCTGCAAGAGCAGGGCGGGGCGCATCTTACGCCGCTAGGCCATCTTGTCCAGCCCCAGATGTCTCTGTTTTCTCTGCTCATAACTCATTGTGTAATGTACGCACATTATCCTCTATCCACCCTTCAGTTGGAGGGGCACATGGGTTGGTTTCCAGCTCCTTGCTATTGTAAAGAGAGCTGCAATAAACATGGGTGTGACATGTACCAATCCTGGCAAGTAAGATGAGGTGCTTGGGGGCATATGACGGCGGGTAGTGGTATGGGCTGTCAGGTGGCAAGTTCACTCCCAGTCTTCCAAAGGGTTCTCCACAACTGGATGTGTTCGCCAATCAGTCCGTGTGACCACCAGCATTCCCACAACAGGAGTGGGTGGCTCTTCCCCTGTTCCCAACAAGCCTCATCATCAGTTGGTGTGCCATTTGTTGTCTTGATCCTAGCCAGTCTTATTGGATTAAGATGATTCATAAAAAAGTGGTTTATACTTGGCAATTTCTTAATTATTTGCCAAGTTGAATACTTTTTGAGATGTTTCTCACACGTTTAATTACCTCACTGTGAATTTCTAGTTCAACTCTTTGCTCCATTTTGAGTGGGTTCATTTGTTTTCTACTTCTTCTTTTTTTTTTTTTTTTTTGAGTAGTTTATATATTCTGGAAATCGATGCTTTGTCAGATGTATCAAGTGAACAGTTTTCTCTCACGCGTGAGTTTCCCTTTCCTTCCTGTGTTTCTTTTGATTTACAGAAGCTTTTGTGTGTTTATGAGTTTCCCATCTGTGCAGTTGCGTGACCTTAATTTCTTGTTCAGCTGCTGTCTGATTTAGAAGTCCTTTTCCTACACCTATGTCCTGCTGCCAACCTTTTCTATCTATCACCTATCAGTTTTTGTGGTTTCACGTTGAACATGTATGGAAAATAACAACTTCAGAGAGGATTGAAGCAATTCAGAGGACAAATAAAGGAAGCAAACCATCCCCAGGCACCTAGAAAGAGAATTAATAAAAGCAAACTGCAGAAGTAGAAACCTAGACCAAAAACAAAAATGGATAATAAGGTAAGAAGAAGGCAAACACACACTCTATCAGTTAATAACCTTAATATTAATGGACTTAAACTCCCCAATCAAAAGACGTAGACTGGGAGATTTGGATTAGGAAACAAACCTGGCTGGAGGAGTTGCTCAGGCAAGTTAAAGAACAGCTTATTGGGGGTTTAACAAACTTGCTGTGCTTCTAGTGGTTATAAAAAATATAGTGTTAAATATACATATGGTACCATATTTTGATAAATGAAATTCTTATATAATTCCAATATGGATTAGCTATGCTATATGTTGTGTCATTTTATTATCATGTGTATTATTAATTATATTATTATGGTTTTCATGTATTTCCATACATCATGTGTTCCAATTCATTCAGGAAGGCATATATCCCCTTTCCCCCCCCCACCCGCCCCCCCTCTGCCCAGGCCCAGATCATACAGACCCTTTTGTTATAAAACACTTAGTGGCTATTCTTCATTGTTCTCTTGATGCATCTGGAAAGAGAGAACCTCAACTGAAGAATTCCCTCCAGATTGGCCTGTGGGCATGTCCATGAGCTGACTTTTCAATTGCTAATTGATACAAACAAAGAAAGGTCACCTAGTCCCATGTAAAGCAGTAACCATACCCATGATGCAGTATAGGCCTGGGCTGTAATGACCAAGGCTAGCTTCAGGGTGTGAATTTGGCAGCCAGTTGGTAATGACCATATACTGTCCATGGTTCTTGTTTAGTTCCCACTTGAGCCTCCCTCACCTGAACCTTAGTCCCTCAGTAATGCATTTATGAATTGGATAGAGAAGAGCCAAATAATCCGTTTCCTTCCTAATGAGCTTTTGGACATGGATGTTTGTCAACTGGAAACAAAAAAGTCAACTGTAGTACACAGTGTCTCTTATGCCATTAAGCAGCAGCATATGTATTGTATGTTCACATATTTTTTTATATCACAAAAGGAAGAAAAGAGCAGGAAAAACAGTTTTATTTGTGTGTAATTTAATCTGGTGCCAGGTTGGTTTGATCCTCAGCATAGGTTTTAGAGATATTCAGAGATATTAAAATAACAATGTATATGCAGATAGTACATGTATATTTTGTTTCACACACATCACACCCCACACCCAATGTTAATGGGTGTCCTAGATAGTAGTAGGCTATCCCCTTATGTGTAGGTTTGTTTACTCATTAAATGTTTCACACAAGTCAGAAGAGATTACCAGAGTGGATATTTCTTGTCGAACTACAGTTAAGAATTTATTGGGACAAAAGGGAATTACTTCGTGCAGATTAGCATGAAAGGTGCAGGATTCAGTAGTAAAATCAGCAGAAATTGTCCACTGCACTTATAGTATATGGTAAATGGGATAGTATACGGACAGTTAGAGCCAGGACTTTCTTGTTCTCCTAAGTAGTTTTTTATTATTTTGTGATACTTTTATAGCTGTGAATATAACGATAGTATATGGTGTCACGGTAAAGAAAAAAAAAAAAAAGAGGGGGGGGGAAATAAGGTGGCTATCCCTTGTTAGCCTCTTTTTTAACCCTTATAGTATCTTCTGCTAAACCCTTAGTGTCCTTCCCCAACAATACCCACACCCCGTGTGCCGGCTATCGGTGCTTGTTCAGAAATCCCGTGAGTTACTGTTAGGGTTTGGCCTGTGTATTACCATGGTGTGAAGGGTTTCAAAAAGAGATGATCAACTCAAGAAGCCTTTCAACTCCCCCTGGCCAAATAGACCCGTTCCTACTTACTTCTTCCTTGTACCGCTGAAGCTAATGTGATGTGGCCCAGTACGTCGAGCAGGTCTTGTGCAAGTACGCCCTCTTGAAGCTCTTTGCACACAAGCTACCACGGTGGCTAGTGTCCTATCCTTAAGATGCCAGAGTTAGCGGAGGAGAATTAACATAGAAGCTGATGTTGGAATGATGGAAATTAGGTGACCTCTAGAAGCTAGAACTTGTTAGTTCGTTTGTTTCGACAGCAAACAGGTTAGGTATACCATTACAGACAATAATAACTTTACAAGTTTGTTGAAAGATCGTAAAACGAACAGCTGGGTGGAGTTGGGAACAAGCAAGGGGCCTTTAACCCATAGCACTTGAAGGACGGCGAGGCAATGGCCAGAGTCATGTTAGGGTGGAGAATTGTGGTCAGAGGTCAGCCAGCGCTGGTCTACAGAGCAGATTGTACAGAACAAGCCTTGCGAGCTACGAGGGAACCCTGGTCTCAAAAAAAAAAAAGAAAATAAAAGACAAAAAAAAAAAAAAATAAGAGAGAAGAAATCTGGATACAAAACAAAAACAAAGGGAAAAACTGGCATGGTGCCCAATAACAATTAGTCCCAGGACTCAGGAGGCTGAGAGATAAGGCAGATAGATTTCTAGGAGATCAAGATCAGTGGCTGGTCTAACTAGGCAATATGAGTCCTAGCTATCTGGGGATACAGGGATAACCTGCTTTCAAGAACAGCAAACAGAACAAAACAAAAACCCAATAAGCCCAAAGTGAGAGTGAAACTGGTTGAAATCTGATGGCTCTCTCTTACTTGTAATGCAGGGAACATCTTCGCGCGGTAAGCCCAAATCCGTTGTATTGGCCCCAAAGTAGACCCACTCCCGGGTCGTTGGTCACAACAGTTGTTGAACTACGGGGAAAGATCGTCCAAAAAAAAAGAAAGGGTATATATTCTATCATGGAATGCCGGAAAGAATCAATCTCTCAGGAAGGGGGGGTCCGAAGGGGGGGGGGGGGGGGGGGGGGAAAAAGGGAAGAAGAAGGGAATAAAAGAAAAAGAATAAAGAAAACAAAAAGAAAGCTCAAAGAAAAAGAAGGGAAAGGAGAAAAAAGGAAAGAGGAAAAAAAAAAAAAAGAAAAAGATTTTTTTTTTTTTTAAAAGAAAAAAAAAGGAGAAGGGGAAAAAAAGGGAAAAAAAAAAAGGAGAAGAGAAAAAAGGGGAGGGAAGAAATCCAGGAATCGGGAAAGAAAAAAAAAGAAAAAGAAGAAAAAAGAATCAAGAGGAATCAAAAAAAAATGGGCGGTCATAATAGATAGTTATATATAGTATAATAGAAATGAGAATAGAGATGGAATATATAAAATAGATTTAGCAGTAGAGGACAATGGACAGCGACGAGGAAATACCACTGGGGGAGTATGTAGTTGGAATAAAAAAATCATTATTAAAAGTGAAAGTATTAAATGACTAAGTGATTTTTATCCAACCTGATGTGTATTTATAAAGTAGGCACCGGTGAGGTTAAAGACATTTTAAAATCCGCCTCAAATCTAAAATAAAAATGAGAAACTTGCTCATTATCAAAGTCAAAAATTGTTATTGGTTCCAGGGAAACGGACGGGACGTTAGAGAGTTATGAATAGGTACCCAAGAAGAATAAGATCTGTATCTAGGGAAAAGGAGTCTTGTGTTCTGGGAAGGAGAGAGGGGAGAAGAAGAAAAAAGAACGTGGAAAGACAGAATAAAAAGAATGTGTAAATAACAGTGGGGAAAAGAAACAAGGCATAAATTGTGAAGAAGGTGGAGTGGCCTTACAAAAGGAAATTTATAGCATTTCTGAAACAGGTTAAAGTAGAAAAAAACATTTCAAAATTTTGTCAAGTCTGGTGTGATATGGGTGAACAGGAGGGAACAAAAAGGTGTCGGAACGAGGGATTTGAAATAGACAGAAAAAAGGCCATGCCCGTAGAGGAACGGCCGGGGAGGACTCATGAAAAGGGGGAGAAAAACTTAAAAAAACTACTAGAGGTACTTCAGGAACAAGCCCAAAAGATCAATGAGAAAAAGGCGGGATGGTACAGGGAGACACATATAGCAAGGGGGAGGGCAGGGCTTATGTCTGGTTATAAGAAAGGGGGTGGAAGTTAATAAAAAGGTGGGTCAGAAATGGGTGGGTAAATGGCAAGTGTGGGAAAAAAAAAAAAAAGGGGAAAGAAAGGGGAAAGAAAGAAAGAAAAAGCCCGTCTGTTCCGGGGGAAACTAAAAGAGTCCTCGGACGTTTGTTGTGGTGAGTTCTAAAGGAGGTCACAAGAAACAAGTTGACACGTTTGGACATTTCAACCTTTCATGCGTCAGCATCGTGAACACAGGATCAAGAGAAGGAATCGAAACTAAAAAATTGTCCGCAGTTATAACAAAGGAGCTATAACAGGATGAAGGCACAGCGGTGGAAAAATGGAAGATAGGTCGCAAAAGATCCGGTAAACAGGAGAAAGGACAAAGGGGGGTGCAGGTTTGAGAGTCAAAAGATGTTTTTTGAAAAGTATTGTTGTGCTAGAAAGTCGTTAAAGTTAAAAGGAAATGCAGGAAAGGGAATTTAATAATGAAATAAGGCGGAAGATGAAAAAGGAAAGTCAATGGAGATAGGGGTGGAAAAAAACGCAAAATAGACATAAGGTGGGATGAGGGGGGAGAAGGGGAAGGAAAACCATGGGAAAGCCCTACCGTCTCTTTCTGTCACCTAACTCACTTAGTCCTCAGCCCAGAGAAAGACGTCACATTGTAAGGTTGGGGTTTTGAATGTGGTAAGGTTTTTGCTTCCTTACTTTCTTGACAGCTATGTATAGAGCATTTGGCCTTTGATTTTCAAAGAGAAAAATTTTCAAAACATAAGAAAAAACAAGTGAAATGAAAGCGGTGAAAAGGAAAAAAGGATGGGCCAAGAGGAAGCGGCTAGAAAAAAAAAAGAGGAGGGGGAAATAAGAGAAGGGAAGTAAGACCCAAGGGACGACAAAGAAGAGAGGAAGTTCCTTTAAAATAGATCTGGTAACAGCAGATCCGAAGGGAAAACATGCTGGGGCGCACGGGCTTTTTGTCCGGACTCCTTTTTTTTTTCCTTTATTTTGTTTTTCTTTACTATTCTTATTTTTTTTTCTCTGTATGCATTGTCCTGTCCTGCATGTACGTTGTTACCCCCGTGGGTGTGCCCAATGCCCTGGAGCTTCCAAAGAGGGAGCCCAGCCCGGGACAAATAAAGGAAGCGTGGGATAGAGGTAATGTTCAAAAGCCGGCTAAGGGGCCGACTGAAAATATCGAAGATGCAGCAGTTCGTCTAGCATGCGCGCACATACAGACATGGAAATGGGCTGAAGCGCTGCTGGCGCGGTGGAAACAAGGCTACCACTACCGGGGCTCAGGGAGGCATCCCCTACTGCACGCTCAAAAGTTGAAGAAAAAGCTGCAAAAGGACACAAGACAGGACAGTCCGGAGGGGGGCCCACACATGTAGTGTCATGTCAAAAATGAGGAAAGGGGGAATGAGAGAAAGAGACAGCGGGGGGAGTAGGTGGTCGGCCAATGGAAGAGAAGCCCATAGCTCGCGGAGTAACCCAAGGAGTCTAGGGAGGGATCCTGACTAAAATTCAAATAAACAAGAAAAGACAACCAAAAAATGAAAAGTTAAGCAAAATGACTCGAATAAATAAGCGAGAGGAATACCTTATTGTGAATTACGGCGGAGCGGCACGCAAAACAGCGTTCCCGGCTCACAGCAATCTGCTCACTAACAACGAAATCAAGCCTGACAAAACAAACAAAAACATCCNTTTTAAGCTTTTTGATGCAGACGTTGTTTGACCACAAGGTTTCTGCTTTCTGTATCCCCCCCACTTTTTTTATAACCCATGTGTCTCCAGAAGACGCTTGTAGTATACATACCTATAGTGTGGAATCAAGGCACAGATTTCATCAAATTCACCCATGCTGTTTTGGGTGACTATAGGTGATTAACTTGGCTTGCTTACAAAATAATGGCAAAGAAACACTCAATTAAGCTAGAGCCTACAACCACAGCTGGGTTTCCCAGTCCAAACATGGCTGCCCAGAGTTCCCAGGCAGCCCCTTGCCCTCTGCCCCTCATATTGGTCAATGGGAGGCAAGAGTCCAGCTTCAAGTGGCAGGCCCTTTATATAGCTCCACCCCTCTCCAAGTCCCAGAATTCAATAGTTCTGTGACCAGATTGTTTTTCAGATCACATTGACGTTGCTCAGTTTGGCCATAACAATAAAGTTAATGGTGCAGCACCACAATGAAGAGGGATACCATTCTTCGTTTATTGTTTTTCTGGGATAGTTGTTATTGTCACTCAGGATGATATCTTCTAGCTGCCATCCATTTACCTGTAAAGCTCATGGATGTCATCGTTTCGTCTTTTTTTAATTTGTATTATTTCTGTATGTGTATGAATGTACTGTCTGCATGCAGGTCGTTGCACCCGTGTCTGCATGCCGCGAGGTCAAAGAGGGTGTCAGATTCCCCGGAACTGGAGTTTCTCCGAATTTGGAGTTTACAGACAGTTGCTCGGCCACCATGGTGGGTGCTGGGATCGAACCCCGGGTCCTCTGCAAGAGCGGTCGGCCGCTCTTAAAACGACCTTAGGCCATCTTCCCAGCCCCGATTCATCTTTCTTTACTGCTCGCATAGACTCATTGTGTAGATGTACCACATTATCTCTATCCACCCTTCAGTGTGAGGGGCACATGGGTTGGTTCCAGCTCCTTGCTATTGTAAAGAGACTGCAATAAACATGGGTGTGGACATGTACCAATCGCTGCAAGTAAATGATGCTGTGTGGGCAATATCGCGGATTGGGGGGTGGTATGGCTGGGTCAGAGGTGGCAAGTTCACTCCAAGTCTTCCAAAGGGTTCTCCACAACTGGTTTTCCATAGTGCCTGTACCACTTTACATTCCCACCAGCATGGATGAGTGTTCCCCGTTCCCCACAACCTCGCCAGAATTGGTGTCCATTTGTTGTCTTGATCCTAGCCAGTCTTATTGGATTAAGATGATTCATAAAGTGGTTATTACAGTTGCATATTTCTTAATTATTTGCCAAGTTGAATACTTTTTGAATGTTTCTCACCATGCTTTAATTCCTCACTTGTGAAAGTTTCAGTCAACTCTTTGCTCCATGTTGAGTGGGTCATTTGTTTTTTCTTTACTTCTTTCTTTTTTTTTTTTTTTTTTTTGAGTAGTTTATATATTCTGGAAATCGATGCTTTGTCAGATGTATCAATGGTGAAGTTTTACTCTCACTCTGTGAGATTTCCCTTCACTTCCTTGTTTCTTTTGATTTACAGAAGCTTTTGTGTTTAATGAGTTCCCATCTGTCAGTTGCTGACCTTAATTCTTGTTCAGCTGCTGTCTGATTTAGGAAGTCTTTTCCTACACCTATGTCTGCTGCCAACCTTTTCTTCTATCACCTTCAGGTTTTGGGTTTCACGTTGAACATGTATGGAAAACTAACACTTCAGAGAGTACTTGAAGCAATTCAGAGGACAGAAGAAAGGAGCAACCATCCCCAGGCACCTAGAAAGAGAAATTAATAAAAGCATAACTGCAGAAGTAGAAACCTAGACCAAAAATGCAAATGGATAATAAGGTGAAAGAAGCAACACACATCTATCAGTTATAACCTTAAATATTAATGGACTAAACTCCCCAATCAAAAGACGTAGACTGGGAGATTGGATTAGGAAACAGAACCTGGGCTGGAGAGATTGCTCAGCAGTTAAGAACAGCTATTGGGGGTTTAACAAACTTGCTGTGCTTCTAGTGGTATAAGAATATAGTGTATATAATTACATATGGTACATATTTGATAATGATAATTCTTATATAATTCCAATATGGATTAGCTATGCTATATGTTGTGTCATTTTCAGGTGTATTTTTTTAATTGATGTTTTCTGTATTTCATACATCATTTTCCAATTCAGTTCAGGCATATATCCCTTTCCCTTCCCCCCACCCCACCTCTGCCCATCCCAGATCATACAGACACATTTGTTATAAAACACTTAGTGGCTATTCTTCATTGTTCTCTTGATGCATCTGGAAAGAGAGAACCTCAACTGAAGAATTTCCTCCAAAGATTGGCCTGTGGGCATGTCCATGAGCTACTTTTCAATTGCTAATTGATACAACAAGGTCTAGCCCATGTAGGCAGTACCATACCTAGGCAGGTAGGCCTGGGCTGTATGCCAAGGCTAGCTCAATGTGAATTTGGCAGCCAGTTGGTAAGTGACATTCTTCCATGGTTCTGTTTGAGTTCCCACTTGAGCTCCTGCCCTGACTTCCCTCAGTAATGCATTATGAATTGGATAAGAAGGCCAAATAAATCCTTTCCTTCCTAAGTAGCTTTTGGTCATGGTGTTTTCATGGAAACAAAAAGGCAAACTAGTACAGGTCTCTTTGCCATTATCAGCAGCATATGTATTGTATTCACTATATTTTTATCACACAGTTTTATTTTGTGTTAAATTTAATCTGGTGCCATTTTTCTCAGCATAGGTTTAGAGATATTCAGATATTATATACAATGTATATGCAATATATACATGTATATTTGTTCACACACATGCACCACACACCCACATGTTAATGTGGTCTAGATATGTAGTAGGCTATCCCACTTATCCTGTGTATGTTTACTCTGATGTTCACACAGTCAAGAGATTACCCAGAGTGGATGATTTCTTGTCAGACTACATTAAGAATTTTGAGAAAGGGAGATGATTCTGGATTACATGTGCAGGTTCAGTGTAATCACAGATGTCACATATATGTATTTATATAGTAGTACCTGGAGTTAGAGTCAGGACTTTCTTTTCCTAAGTAGTTTTTTATTATTCTTTGATAATTTTATACATTTATATAACATAGTTTGGTCACTTCCATCCCTTGTTAGCCTCTTTTAACCCTTTATACTTCTGCTAAACCCTTTATTCTCCCCAACAATACCCCCCCTTGTGCCCTATCTTCTTTTTCATAATCCACTGAGTTACTTTAGGGTTGCTTGTATTAACATGGTGTGGGGTTAATTCACTCGAGCATTTGCAACTCCCCTAACTGCCAATAGCCCTTCATTACTTCTTCCTTTACCCTGAAAGAATAGTGATGGGCCCATCTCGAGCAGGTCTTGTGCAAGTAAGCACAGCTGCTTTGAGTTCACAAGCTAAATGGCTATGTCCTATCCTTAAGATGCCAGAGTTAGGGAGGAGAATTAACATAGAAGCTGATGTTGGAATGATGGAAATTAGGTGACCTCTAGAAGCTAGAACTTGTAGCTTTCACAGCAACAGTTGGATACATTCAGCAATAATAACTTACAAGTTGTTGAAAATCGTACAAAACGCTGGGTGTGGTGGCGCACGCCTTTAACCCTAGCACTTGGGAGGCAGAGGCAGGCAGATCTTTGTGAGTTCAAGGCCAGCCTGGTCTACAGAGCAAGTTACAGGACAGCTGCCACTACAGGGAGACCCTGTCTCAAAAAAAAGATAAAAAAAAAAAAAAAAGAAAATCTTACAAAACAAAAACAAAGGGAAAACTAGGCATGGTGGCCCATAACATTAGTCCCAGGACTCAGGAGGCTGAGAGATAAGGCAGATAGATTTCTAGGAGATCAAGATCAGTCTGGTCTACTACCATAGTGAGTCCAGGCTATCTGGGGATACAGGGATAACCTGGCTCAAAACAAGCAAACAAACAAAACAAAAACCAAAGGCAAATGAATGCTGGTTTGAAATCTGAGAGCTCTCTCTACTGTATGCAGACTCTTCCAGAATCCTTAGTTCCCCAAAGTAGCCCACATCCTCTTCACACAGTTTGAACATACTTCTCTTATTTTCTATCTCAAAGTCTCTCTCTCTCTCTCTCTCTCTCTCTCTCTCTCTCTCTCTATATATATATATATATATATATTGCAGTAACAGTACACACAGTCCTTATTTTATAAATCATTATTAAAGTGAAGTATTAATGACTTGATTTTTTCCACCTGATTATTAAAGTGCACTTATCCTTTATCCTCATCAATATAAAATAAAATAATTGCTCAGTTAGTAAAAAATTATTTCCGGAACAATTAATTTGAATATCCATTAAATCTGTATCTAAGTCTTTGTTCTGTCAACTGGAATAAAAAATGTATATCATAAAAAAAAGATGTGAAAGGTTTGCCTTAACAAGGTTAGCATTTCTGAAACAGGTTAAAGTAGAAAAAAACATTTCAAAATTTTGTCAAGTCTGGTGTGATAAATGGAAAGGGACAGGGGTTCAATTTGGACCATGCCGTGAGCCAGGAGAGCATGACTGAGCTAGGCTTCACAGCCACATCTGCGTGACAGAGATGGGAAGCAGCTGCTGTCTTGGGTTAGGTCAGTGTCTGGGGCCTCTGTTCCTGTCCTCCAGTTGTGGTGATTCTGATCACAAGTGACACTTGGCATTTCCTTCAGGCTCAGCATCGTGACAAGGTGCTGGAAGCAGAAACTGTGTCTTGCTGGCTTACAGGATGAAGGCAGCGTATATAGGCCTCTACAGACAAGTGCAGTTGAGAGTCATTTTTTGGATTTTGCTTCTTAAAGTTAAAGGGAGCAGAGATTTTTGTAACATTCATGGTAGGAGCAAAATGCATATCTCACCATTCCCCTCCGTCTCTTCTGTCACCTACTCACTTAGTCCTCCCCAGAGAAAGATCATCCTTTGTGGTTTATGAATGTGGGTAGGTTTTGCTTCCTTACTTCTTGACAGCTATGTATTAGAGCATTGCTTGATTTTCAAAGATTTTCCATGGGAAATGAGCCTGAAGATGCCAGGACTAGGAATGGGAATGATGAATACAAGGACGGGGTTCTTTCTGGGTAAAATGCTGCTTTTGTCAGGATACTTTTTTTAATTTATTTTTTATTTATTATTTTTTTTATCTGTATGAATGTACTGTCTGCATGTAAGTTGGTACACCCTTGTTGTGCAATGCCATGGAGATCAAAAGAGGGCATCGGATTCCCCTAGAACTGAAGTTAAAGACAGTTCTTAGCTGCCATGTGAGTGCTGGGAATCAAACCCGAGTCCTCTGCAAGAGCAGTCGGTGATCTTAACCCCTGAGCCATATCTCCAGCCTCAGGATACTTTCTAACAGCAACCAAAATGAAATTAGAAATGAATATTATGTCTTATTTTTAGAGGGCAAAAAGCTGGATCAGAATTGTTGTGGGTCCCAGACATGTTAATTCTACAAATGAATGAGAGATGCAACTGAAATGTTCTTTTACCATGGTTTTGCCTTTTGTGCTGCCTTTGATAGACAACTCTCTTTCTCAGGTATGGCCCCAAGTTCAGAGGTACTTGCTTAGTTTTAATGTAATCCTCATGACAGAAACCTGCCCGTAAGGGCCTGCCACTGCTCAATACACTGATACTACTCTGAAGTGCCAATAAGCTGTTATTACTTCCAAGTTATACTTTTTTACACAATTATTTTTGGAGAAGACAAGCACTTTTCATGCATGAAAGTGAAATTGAGGACATATAATCACTAAATAAACAATGTTTTCCAATGTGTGTGTTCAAAATTGCCAGTCTCTCCATTTAATTTTCAAAGCAGTTAGAAAATACATGATAGTACTTATTGAATTGTAGTATGCAGTAACAGGAATGTATTAAAGATTATGAGAAGATACATATATAGATTACACTTCCCTAACACAGTGTCCCTTGGTAGCAGATAGATTATATGTTTGTATGACACTAGGAGATAGTCACTATCTACTATCCTGACATATTACTTTGGACTCTTTTCCTTTGGGGGTTCAGCTTTGTTCTTTACAAAAACAAACTAGCATTTCTTTTTTTCTAATATATTAAAAGTAGACAATGTAAAAACAGACAGGATCTTTTTGGTCTTTTCCAAATTTCAAGGCAAATAGTCAGTACTTTCATCTTAGATATAACAGGCTATATTCTATTAATGGATGTTTTTGCCCTGAGCTTTCAGTAGTTTTATTTAGTTGGAAACCTCAGCTAGTTAATGTGATCAATTGGATTCTCAATGTCACTGAGTCTTTCATTTCCTCTGGGACTCTGTCCTCTAAGAAAATATCTCAACATCAGCCTTGTATCGTAAAGACAAAACTGTTTCAAATATAACAGAAACATCTGTCCTAAGCACTGCTTGTTTTTTTTAAATTAATTTATTATTTTTATTATATATGTCTATATATAATAATATATAATAATATATATATATGAGTATATTGCCTGCATGTATGTAAATGCACCTGTTTCCTGTAATGCTCATCTGTGGAAATCAGAAAAGGGTGTCAGAACCCTTGGAACTAGAGTTATGGACAGTTGTTAACCACCAAGTGGGTGGTGGGAACTGGATGGGGGTCCTCTGCTAAAACAGATAGTTCTCACATCTCTCCATCTCCAAATATTTGGCTTGGATCTTAAAAATGTTTGAGCCTCATTTATTTGCTCTTTGACCTCGACATTATCAGTTCTTTCTATATTTCCAAAGCAGGGTCACACTCTTATTTGTCTAGTATTTTATTTTCTCATTGCTGTAGCAAAATACCAGACAGAAGTAATCTCAGAAGGAAGGATTTCACGTGTGTGTTGGTCTCAGCCCATCATAGAAGGAAAGGTGTGGTGGAATTCATGGCATCATGAATATGGGCTAGAGGTCCCTTTGTGGGGCAGCAGATCAGAAAGTGGAGATCAGGAACACAAGTAGGGCTAAGTCTCACCCTCAAGAACCACCTCTAAGGAACCCGACTCCATCAGCCAGCCCTTCCCTCTTTCAGGCTCCATAACTTCCCGAACAGCACCAACAGTTCAAACACATGAACCTATATATTTTTAAATAGCTGTGAGACATAGATTACCATAGGTACATAGTCTCAGGGTATTTATTAATCAGCCTTCACAAAGGGCTTTCACCCACTAAAATTAAGTTTACCCCTATCATTAGATGCCTATCCATGGAGGTCAAATAGGGCACCAGGATTTTATTAAAAATCACAAGCAAGGCATCTCTAAGATGGCAGCTCAGTGGCGGGGCGTGTTTTGAGCAGCTAATTGCAAAGTCAGGGAAGGGGTTTAGGGACCCTCAAGAGTGTTAGGAAGCATCGGAGGTGGTCCAAGGGCATTTGATTCCTTAGAGACTACAACTTGGTGCTATAGATATTACCTGAGGGCATCAGGAGACAACAAAGATAGCCTCAGGTCCCCTGACCATTTCTCCTACTGAACCCAGGTATAGACCTTGGCACCTGGCCCTAGGGGATTAGTCAGTAGATTATGGGTAGTGTACAGTGGTTCTATGAGTACAACTCACTGTGTGGGTGATTGGAGCTCACCCTACATGGATGTGGGGGACTCCAGCTGCACTGCAGAGGAGGCAGTGTGATCTTCCAGCTCACAGGACTGGGAGTGCCTGGGGCCCTCCCAGTGTGGGTTCCACAGGCCTGGAGTTCAGGCCTGCTGGGGTGTTGCAGGGCTTAGTCTATTGGGGAAACTGTTTGCTGGTTGGGTGAGGGGTGTTGTTCTGTACAGTGTTAGCATACAGTTGATATTTTGGAGCCTAAGGTATCTACAACTGTACATCAATTAAGAGGTTAACAAGAACACCTGAAGAATATCCAAAATCAGTGTCAGCTCAATAAACACCCAAGATTCACATTAGAACCACTCCCCACAGAAGCTACCCAAATGCTTAAAGATCAACAAAAGAAATATAATACAAAAGACACAGGTGTATCTCCACCAAATACTAACACCCCTATTCAAGTACCCTCTAATGAAGACCCTTGGATATAACTCAAGATACAGCTCTCAAAGGAACAATTATGAATATTATTAGAGAAATTAGGGAGTTGAGGGATTTTTAAGGAGCTTATAAACAAGGAAGTCAAGGACCTAAAAGAAGACTGGGATAAATTGAAAGAGGACAACCATAAATTGAAGAATGAAATTACAAAAGATATTGAAACATTGAAGAAAATTCAAGTTGAAATTAAAAAAAATGCAATATTCCACAAACAACTTGGAAAGGATGGGAGAAACTCTTAATAATAAAATGGATGAAGTAGAAAATAGAATATCAAGATTGGAAGAAAATATGGAAGAACTGGATAAATTAAGTAAAGATTGTGAAAAATTAAACACACACACAATAATGGAATAATCAGGAACTATGGGATATTATGAAAAGACCAAAGAGACCTGAGCTTGGGTCTGGCTCGCTCGGGTGTCTGAATCAGCCATAGAAGGGCGGTGTGTCTGGACTCCAGGTCCGGACCTGTTAGGAACACTTGGAGCCATCCGACACGGCTCTAGCCAGGTAAAGGCTTAGGGCAGAGTGACTTTTGTGGTTTTGGACAACTGATTTCTGGTCGGTGGCAGAGGGCCAGGTGGCTGGCGGGGCCTAGGTTCGGGTCCTCAGCCCGCCGGGACGCCCTTCCCCCCTCGCAGCCGGAAGCAGACCTGAGCTTGGGTCTGGCTCGCTCGGGTGCCGGGGCGTGGGCTAAGCCAGGCATACCCCCCCCCCGCCAACAATTGGATTTGAGGAAGAGAGAGTATCCAGTGGACTGGATTAGGAGAACTCTCAGAAGAGGGAGGGAAGAGTGACTTAGACTTTCAATATCCAATCTACAAACAAAAGTGAAAGCCTGAAAACCTAGACAAGTCAACACTCCATAAAGAAGGAGGGGGAGAGGAAGAAAAAAAAAGCGCAAAAAGGAGGTAAGCAAAACAAAAGAAGCTTTCACCCTTCAACACACTGAAAAGGCATTTGTGATTTGAATCACAAAACGGAAATCCACATGCCAGGGACACGACGAAGGGACAACATGGGAAAGGTGCAGGATAATTCCACACCAAGCTCTACCAACCCTGTAGGAGATAGATATAGTGGGATCCCCTTGGAGGTGACCCCAGAAACAGACCTTAGAGGAATAATTGCAGAGCTATGCAGAGAAATTAAAGAGCATAAAGAAGAATTCAGAGAACTAAAGGAAGGGATTGACAAACTCCAGAAAGAACTAGAGAGAGAAAAAAACAAACACCTTAAGGAAGTAGAAACACTGAAAAAGGAAGCCAACCAACGAAGTAAGGAGCACGAAGAAGAGATTGAGAAACTCAAAAAAGAAATTGATATATTAAAGAAATCACAGGATGAAATGAAAAAGGAAATAGAACACTCGTCCAATCAAGAAGAAAGGAAAGGAAAAAGCCTTAGAAATAGAATGGAGGAAGCTGAGCAAAGAATATCAGATCTGGAAGATAACACAGAGCAACTAAAAAACTCAAATAAAGATTATGAAAAATTTAAAAATACACAAAAGTGGAACAACCAGGAAATATGGGACACTATGAAAAGATCAAACCTCCGCATCATAGGAATAGAGGAAGGGGAAGAATCTCAAGAGAATAGTATTGAGCATATCTTCAACACAATAATAGATGAAAACTTCCCCAAACTAAAAATAGACAAACCCATTCAAATACAAGAAGCACATAGAACTCCAAATAGACAAGATCAGAAAAGAAACTCCCCACGCCATATCATAGTCAAAGTGCTAGATGCCCAAAACAAAGATAAAATTCTGAAGGCCACGCGAGAAAAACAAGTCACATACAAAGGGAAACCCATCAGAATCACAAATGACTTCTCGCCGCAAACCATGAAAGCAAGAAGAACATGGAGCAAAGCATTTCCAGTGTTAAAGGACTATGGATGCCAACCCAGAATACTTTACCCAGCAAAAATGTCGATTACACTTGAAGGAGAGAGAAAAATCTTCCATGACATAAGCAAGATGATAGAATACATTTCCGGAAAACCAACTCTCCAGAAAATACTTGAAGCAATTCAAAGGGCAGAAGAGAAGAGCAACTATCCTCAAGCACCTAGGGAAAGAAACTAATAAAAACATAATCATAGGTGCTGAAACAGAGACTAAAAGTCCAAATGGATAATAAGGTGAAAGGAAGCAACATCCATCTTTCAATTATAACCTTAAATATTAATGGGCTGAACTCCCCAATCAAAAGGCATAGACTGGGAGAATGGATTAGGAAACAAAATCCATCTATATGCTGTCTACAAGAAACCCATCTCAATTTCAAGGACAGGCACCAACTTAAAGTGAAGGGATGGAAGAAAATATTCCAAGCAAATGGTACCAAAAAGAAAGCAGGAGTTGCTATTCTAGTATCAGATAAAATAGACTTCAAAGCAAAAGAAATCAAAAGAGACAAAGAGGGCCACTACATCCTTATTAAAGGAACAATTAACGATGAAGACCTCACAATCATGAATATATATGCACCAAACGCCAGCGCACCAAACTTTGTAAAGACAACTCTTCAGGACTTCAAGGCTCAAATTAACCCCAGCACAGTAATAGTAGGGGACTTTAATACCCCACTAAGTCCTTTAGACAGATCAACAGGACAAAAGATAAACAAAGAGACATCTGAACTGAATGATACAATACACCAACTGGATCTCACAGACATCTATCGAATATTTCACCCAAACACCAGAGAATACACTTTCTACTCAGCACCCCATGGAACATTCTCCAAAATAGACCATATACTGGGACACAGGGAAAAACTCAAAAAATACAAAAAGATTGAAATAATTTCATGCATTCTATCAGACCACAGTGCAATAAAGCTCAATATCAATACCAGGATAAGCCCTACACCGTACAAGAACACATGGAGACTAAACAACACTCTACTGAATAATGAATGGGTCAGGGATGAAATAAAGAAAGAAATAAAAACATTCCTGGAACTGAATGACAATGATAATACAACACAGCAAAACCTATGGGACACTTTAAAGGCAGTCCTAAGAGGGAAGTTTATAGCTCTAAGTGCCTACATTAAAAAAACAGAAAGAGCACAAGTGAATGATCTAACACAGAGGCTTAAAGTACTTGAGAGAGAACAACAAATGAACCCTAAACGCAGCAGACAAGAAGAAATAACAAAAATCAGAGCAGAAATCAATGAAATAGAAACAAAGAAAACCATACAAAAAATCAATCAATCAAAAAGTTGGTTCTTTGAGAGAATAAATAAGATAGACAGACCTCTAGCCCAGTTAACTAAAAGAAAAAAAGAACAACTCCAAATCAATAGAATCTGTGATGAAAGGGGAAATATCACAACAGACAATGAAAAGATCCAGACAACCATAAGAGATTACTTCAAAAACCTATACTCTACTAAATTTGAAAACCTAGAAGAAATGGATGAATATCTGAAAACCTGGGAACCACCAAAGCTGAACCAAGAAGAGATCGACAGCTTAAACAGTCCAATAATATATGAGGAAATTGATGATGTAATAAGCAGCCTCCCAAACAAAAAATGCCCAGGCCCAGATGGTTTCACAGCAGAATTCTATAAAATATTTCAAAAAGACCTACAACCATTACTACTCAAGCTGTTTAGAAGGATACAATTGGAGGGAGTTCTCCCAGATTCCTTCTATGAAGCCAGCATCACACTAATACCAAAACCAGGCAAAGATGCAACCAAAAAGGAGAACTATAGACCCATCTCCCTAATGAACACAGATGCCAAAATTCTAAACAGGATACTGGCAAATCGCATACAGACACACATCAAGAAGATCATCCATCATGACCAAGTTGGATTTATACCAGAGATGCAGGGATGGTTCAACATACGAAAATCAATAAACATCATCAAGCATATAAATGGACTGAAAGACAAAAACCACACCATCATCTCAATTGATGCGGAGAAAGCCTTTGACAAAATTCAACATCCCTACATGTTTAAAGTCCTGGAAAGAATTGGATTGGAGGGATCATTCCTTAATGTAATCAAAGCCATATACAGGAAACCCACAGCCAATATCATCCTAAATGGGGAAACGACAGCGGCATTCCCTTTAAGGGTAGGAACTAGGCAAGGCTGCCCTTTGTCACCACTCCTCTTCAATATAGTGCTTGAAACCCTTGCTAGGGCAATAAGGCAAGAAAAGGAAATTAAAGGAGTTCTAATAGGAAAAGAGGAAGTTAAACTATCCCTTTTTGCTGATGATATGATTGTATACTTAAGGGATGCTAAGAACTCCACCAGTAAACTCCTAGAAATGATTAAGAACTTCAGTAAAGTGGCAGGATACAAAATAAATCTAGAAAAATCAGTAGCCTTTCTTTACACCAACAATAAGCAACTGAAGAAGGACTACAAGGAGACCTTCCCACTTAAAATAGCCTCAAAAACAATAAAATACCTAGGAACAAACCTAACCAAACACACCAAGGATCTCTACAACAAAAACTTTAAACCTCTGAAGAAGGAAATTGAACAAGACATCAGAAGATGGACAAACCTCCCATGCTCATGGATTGGGAAAATAAATATAGTAAAAATGTCCATTTTACCTAAACTCATATACAGATTTAATGCAATCCCAATCAAAATCCCCAAGAGCTTCTTCACAGGTTTGGAAAAAAAAATCCTCAATTTCATTTGGAAAAACAAGAGACCCCGAATAGCCAGAGCAACCCTGAGCGAAAAGAGCAATACAGGGGGGATCTCTATACCAGATTTAAAACTATACTACAGGGCTATAGTTATAAAAACAGCTTGGTACTGGCACAAAAACAGATCAGTTGACCAATGGAATAAAACTGAAGACCCAAACCTGAGCACATACAACTTCAGCCACCTCATATTTGATAAAGGGGCCAAGAAGACACAATGGAGGAAAGACAGCATCTTCAACAAGTGGTGCTGGCAAAACTGGATCACCACTTGCAGAAGAATGAAGCTAAACCCCTACCTCTCGCCTTGCACAAAAGTCAATTCCAGATGGATTAAAGACCTCAACGTGAAACCCAAAACTCTGGAGGTAATAGAAGAAAAACTTGGCAGCAGACTACAAGACATAGGTGTAGGAAAAGACTTCCTAAATCAGACAGCAGCTGCACAAGAAATAAGATCGATAATTGACAAATGGGACCTCATTAAACTCAAAAGCTTCTGTACATCAAAAGAAACAATAAAGGAAGTAAAGAGAAAACCCACTGAGTGGGAAGAAACCTTTACTGCAGATACATCTGACAAAGCATTAATTTCCAGAATATACAAACTACTGAAAAAACAAAGAAAAAAGAAAACAAATGAATCACTCAAAAGATGGAGCAAAGAGCTGAATAGAGACTTCACAGAGGAGGAGCTAGAGATGGCTGAGAAGCATCTTAAAAACTGTTCAACGTCACTAATAGTTAGGGAAATGCAAATTAAGACCACTCTAAGATATCACCTCACTCCGATAAGACTGGCCAGGATCAAGAGAACAAATGATACCAAGTGCTGGAGAGGTTGCGGGGAAAGGGGAACACTCATCCATTGCTGGTGGGAATGTAAACTGGTACAGCCACTATGGAAAGCAGTGTGGAGAACCCTTGGAAGACTCAAAATGAGCTTGCCATTTGATCCAGTCATACCACTCCTAGGTATATACCCACAAGACTCATCTTACTGCAGAAATACATGCACAGCTATATTTATTGCAGCTCTGTTCACAATAGCAAAAAGCTGGAACCAACCCAAATGCCCCTCAACTGCTGAGTGGATAGAAAAAATGTGGTACATGTACACAATGGAGTTCTATGCAGCAATAAAGAAGGATGATATCATGAACTTTGCAGGTAAATGGATGGAGCTGGAGGATATTATATTAAGTGAAGTAACGCAATCACAGAAAAACAAACGTCGAATGGTATCCCTCATATGTGGATGCTAGCATCAATAACCCAGTTATTAATATTTCTTGTGATGAGGGATGCATATTAAAAGAACAACAACTGAAAGACTGCATCAGAAAACTGACTGAAATGGTGAACCGGGAGGGGTGGGAGGGGTGGGAGCGGCGGGAGAGGGACATGGGTCTATATTCTATTAATGTATATTTAATTTAAAATTATATGGTATTTTACTCAAAATTTATATAACAATAACTTTGGGATTAACATATACAAATGTTCTCTATAATTTTTGTGTTATGCAGTATCAGCTTGTAACATCCTCTTTTACCTGTAGGATAACTTAACTAAAGGATTTAAGTTTGCTTCCCAAATTAACATCATGCACTCACCCAAAAAAAAAAAATGGACAAATTTGATGAAATTTACTCTTTGATCCCTGCCTATAGGTAAGTGTACTACAAATGCCTTCCTGAGACTCATGGGTCAAAAAATAAAATTAAAAAAAAGGGGAGATACAGTTATATATTAAACCTTTTTGTCCAAAACTTTCAATTTAATCTTAAGACTAACCATGGGAAAAGATTTGTATGTTCCCACAGGTCAAAACGACACCAACTCAAAGGCAGAGAAAGAATGGATACAGCCTTCCGTCGTATAGGTTGTACCATGAAATACCAGCAGAGAAGTTCACCAATCTTAACACTAAAAGGAATAAAAGCCTCAGACTGCTACAGGCATCAAACATCTCTGAGGACCATAGGTGTAACATCTGTTTACAGTGAGTCCTAACGAACTTTACCTTCTAGGTGCAGCACAGTTTCAATATGAGAGACCTCCTTACCTCTTTTTCACAGAACAAAGAAAAACAGGGTGGTAATGAAGTCATCCATTAATGGTAAATTAGAGCTGACTGGTATAGAAGTAATCTCTTATAAAACTGGAAAAACGGCTTTCTTCAATTGACTAATATACATAGGAACTGTAAAAAGGATTATTGTCTATCCAGAAACAAACACAATACTAAAGTATTGTGTTTGTTTCTGAATAGACAATACACTTAAACACTACTTTAAGTAGTTCATATAATTAATACAAGAGAGCACTGAAAGCAGCATCGGATTATTCTGCCAAGGAGATGCTAGCCAGGGGACCCAAGCCCCCCCCCCAAAAAAAGGTTAAGGCTTATTGCCTGTAAACTGGGATATCTGCAAGAAAAGAGGTGGTAAGGTCTGCCCTGCTGTCAATGACCTAATGTAACCATGGGAGGATTGTATCGAGATCGCACTTACAAGTATACAGTTGGTCTCTGGAATACCAGAGAGTGTTACCAAAGGCCACTGAACTAATAAAGCAAAGGTTAGTCTCCTTGAGTCAAGCAAAACTCCGCCACCAACATCAGCTACACCCCAACTGCTTGGTGATACTGTGCAGCAGAGGCAGCCATATGTCTGTATATCCCAACTTTATTTGATTATTAGCTCTCTCCTTGGACAAATAACTCGAGGATGTTGCCACAAGCTTATACCTTCTAGCGATTAGGAGATATATATGCCACAGTAAGGCCTTGTCATCTCTCTCAGGGGGAAAAAGAAAAGTAATTCAGGGATTAAGACACCATCCAGACATCTGTGTCTATACCAAAGTAACCTACCATAATAACTAGCAATGTTTAAATACATATATATCTAACCGCTTGTGCTTCATTAGTAGGATTGGAAGCCTGTCCCTGGGCAATCGGTCAGCCCATGAAAGGAAACAGCCAGAACTGATCAGAGTCCAAAACGACATCTCCAGACAAAGTAGACTGTTGTGCTTCTTGTCCACCTGTGCCCCATCTCTAAGCCTAAGGAACAATCTGTGGAAGAGGGGGAGTGGTAGAATGTAGGGGCTGCGATTGGGGTGAACGGTAAAACTACGACAATATAGTCTGGACACTTATTTGATCAACTTGATTGAACATTCAAGCCCCTCCAGCTGGATGGTGGGAGCCTTGGGCTGTGTGGGCTGGGGCACAACTGCTTGCAAATTGGTTTTATATGAAAGATGCTTGTGCTAAAAAAAGAAAAAAAAAAAAAAAGGAGCTAGATACTGACATTTGAACTAACTGGGAATATAAAATGCTAGTTGTTTTATTTATAGTTTGTATTGGGTTGGTCTCTATATTTTTCTGAAATATACAACATCACAGTGTAACACTTTCTTTTACTTGTAGGACAATTTAAAGGAATTAAGCTTAAATTTTTACTTCCCAAATAAGTAGAAGTCTTAGTCCAGTCATATAGCGTTAAAGAGCAAAGTGTTTATTGGGTAAAATTTATTTAGCAGGTACTCAACTCTGCCCAAGCTTTATCCACCAAGTATAGGATATTTTAAGGCTTAGTGAATTGTTTAGATTAGTTAAATTTAGGTGTAGGTTTTGGTGGAAATGGTAATACAATTGAACTAATTGGGAATATAAAATGTTAATTGTTTTATTTATAATTTGTATTGGGTTAAGGTATACAAATGGCCTATATATTTTTTCTGAATTACACAACATCACATTATAACACTTTCTTTTACTTGTAGGACAATTTAAAGGAACTAAGCTTAAATTTCCTTCCCAAATAAGTAGCATACAGTCAATGAGAAACAGTTTGGGTAAATTTAATGAAAGCTTATGCCTTGGCTCCTGTTTATGGGTATGTGTAATACAACTTAGGCATCTATAGGTCAAAACATAAAAATCTAAAAAAAAAAAAAAAAAAGAGGGAGGTGGGAGGTGGGGTACTATCCTTTCTGGGATACAAATGGAAAACTCTGTGTTTCAATCCTATTGATAAATTTTCAATTTTTCTGATCTTGAAAATAACAATGGGAGGAGAATTTTATGTTCCCACAGGTAAAAGTCACCAATCTAAATGCCTGAAAACATACAACTTATGGCTGTGCAGGATGAACTGGGGAATGTCAGCAGAGAGGTTGACCCATCTGAACACTAAGGAATGAGGAACATCAGACTGCCTGAGACACGGTCACTGAGCATCTCTCTGAATAATATTGGGGTTGACTGTTAATAATGGACCCTAATGCTGAGAAACCTTCCTATCTCCCCCCCCCTTTTTTTTTAGGAAAAAGAAAAACAGGATGGTAATGAAACCACTCCCAAACTGTAAACTAGAGCCAATTGTTACAGTGGTAATTTCCTATAAAACAGGCACAACGTATTAACTGATTGATAGGCATAGGAACTGTGAAAGGATATTTCTCTATCTAGAGCCAAATTCAATAGTAAAGTGTTTATAAGTTGTGTAATTAAGCAAAATATATTACTACAGGAAAGCTCTGACATCAGCAATGAATTATTCTGCCTAGGAGATGTTGGCTAGGGGATTCAAACCCCCCCCCCCAAATTATAAAGGCCTTTTGCCTATAAGTGGGATATATGCAAGGAGAAAGGCAGTAAGTCCCTGTTGTCGAAGACCTGGTGTGAGCATGAAAAATGTTATGAGATGTCACTTGCTAGCGTACAACTGGCCTCTGAAATGCTAGAGAGCGTTACCAAAGGCCACTAAAGCAATACAGCAAAATATTGGTCTCCCTGAGACAAGCAAGACTCCTCCGTCAATATCAGCTACACCTCAACAGCCTGGAGATACTGTGCAACAGTGGCAGCCAAGTGTCTATATATATCCCAAATCTATTTGGCTATTAGCTCTCTCCTTGGAGGAATAACTCACAGCGGATGCCACAAGCTTATGTCCTCTAGTGGTTAGGAGATGTTATAAGCCACAATAAGAACTTGTCACCCTTTATAGAGAAACCACAGTTTGCGGATTAGCATACCATCCAAGCATCTGTGTCTATGCTCACAGCTTAGCTTGACATAATAAGTGGTACTGCTTAAATGCCTGTACATCCAATAGCTTGTGCTTTGTTAGTATGACTAAAAAGGGTATCACTGGAAAAGCTGTCAACCCATGAAGGGAAACAACCTGAACAGACTGGAGTCCAAAATGACAACTCCAAAGAAATTAGACTGTTTTCTTCTCACCCACTTGTGCCCCTTTCCCAAAGCCCAGGGAACAAACTGCGGAAGAGGAGGCGTGGTAGATTGTAAGGGCTGTGGAGAGATAGGGGTGAATCATGAGACTATAGGAATATGGTCTGGACACCTGATTAATTAACATGCCTGTGCATACAAGCTTCTCCAACTGGACTATGGGAACCTTGGGTTGTTCAAAATTTGGACATAGATACTTGCAAAATGCACCAATTACTTAATTCTATGACATACTGAGTAACATCATTGTTATCTGCAAACAACTGTGTCATTGTATTGTAGAATCCCTTAAAAATAAAAAAAAAATTAAAAATAAAAAAAAAGAAAAGACCAAAACTACAAATGATAGGGATAGAAAAGAAATAAAACTTGCAGGATAATAATATGGCTTAGGTCTTAAACAGATTTTTAGAGGAAATTTTTCCCAAATTAAAGCAAGAGATACCTATACAAGTCCTAGAAGAATAGAGAACAGAAAGGAGGCAGAACCAGAAAAGAAATTCTCCATGCCATATCATAGTAAAAACACTAGATGTTAAAAGCAAAAAAGGGTTCTGAAGGTAGCAAAAGAAAAACAAGTTACCTACAAAGAAAAACCTATCAGAATTACAGCTGATTTCACAATGCAGACAATAAAAGCAAGAAGAACCTGCTCTAAAATATTCCTGGTGATGCCAACCCAGAGTACTTTATCCAGTAAAAAATGTCTCTTATAAATGAAGGAGAAAGGAAAATTTCCATAATATAAATAAGTTGAAATAATTACTCTCCAATAAGCCATCCCTACAGAGAATACTTCAAGCAATACAAAGAGCAGGGGGCAGGATGACTATAGCAATCAACACCAGAAAAACAAATGATACTACCACTACAGAATAAAAACATAGGACCTGAATGTACTAGAAATCAAAATGATTGGAAGCAATTTAATTCTTTCAACAGCAGGTTTGAATATCAATGGACTGGATTCTCCAAGTTAGAGACATAGACTAGTAGAATGGATTAAGAAAAAAAAAATTTTTTACAAAAAAATTAACAAAACATTAAAAAAAAAAAATAAACCAAAGAAAAAAGAAAGAAAAAAAAATAATACAAGTAAATGACACTAAAATATAAGGAGGAGTTGCTATGTTAAAACTAGATAAAATAGAATTAGACACCTTTGGTTGTGTTTTCTGTGTGGGTATGGGTCACTTTAAGGTTTTTAATTTGTGGTGATGCGTTTGGGGGGACTACCCCAATCCTCCAGATGGGTATAAATATTGAAAAGTTTAGTAGAAAATAAGATACTTGTACTGGAATGAAGTGGTTAAATGTTTCCAGAGTGGAATGGTATAAACACTAAAGTATTGAAAGGTTATGCCTGGACAAGCTGGCAGCCCATGAAAGAAAACAGCCAGAACTGACTAGAGACCAAGACATCAGCTCCAGAGAAAGTAGAGTGTTTTGCTTCTCATCCACCTGTGCCCCTTTTCTAAGCCTAGGGAACAATCTGCGGAAGAGGGAGCGTGGTAGAATGTAAGGGCTTTGATTGGGGTTAATGGTGAAACTACAACAATATAGACTGGACACTCATTTGATCAACTTGATTGAACATACAAGCCCCCCCTGCTGGATGGTGGGACCCATGAGCTGTGTGGGTTTGGGCACAACTGCTTGCAAATTGGTTTTACATGAAGGATGCTTGTACTCACAAATTATCACTTATTGTTAAAAAAAAAGAAAAAAAAAAAACAAAAAAGCAGAGAAAGATGCAGAAAAGTTAGGGCAGAATGCATGATCTGGGATGGGTAGGGGTGGGGTGGGGGGAAGTGAAGGGGATATATGCCTGAACTGAATTGGAAAATGTTGTATGAAATACACAAAGCATCAATAAAAAAAAAAAAAGAAAAAAGAAAAGAAGATACTTTTACTGGAATGAAGTGGTTAAATGTTTCCAGAGTGGAATGGTATAAACACTAAAGCTAGTTTACTAAATGTCTAAATGGGATTATAACCATACTGGGTTGGGATTGATTCTCGGTCCATTCCTGGCTTGTACTGGACTTCCAGTAGATTTTGTATTAAAGAGGCAGAGACAAATAATGGGTTACCTCTGACTACTGAAAGATTGTCTTTGTCTATTATGCAAATGTTACTTTTTATATCCACTCTGGTCATTTCAAGAAAATTTGACTAAAAAGCTAGGTTTACTTTCCTGAACCAGTGGCATGAAGACCAGAACAAAACTGTCTGGACAGACTTGACAAAATTTATCAGCTTAATTCTGGTTAATAGGATGTTTCCTGTTATTCGAAAATTACAAATCAGGTATGGGGTTTGGGAAAGTAAAGAGACTATTTCTGTTTGTAGTAAAACATTTACATTTAAGATACACCTAAAATTATTTAAATCTCTCTCTGCTTTGTCTGCTTATCCTATGCTGTTAAATCTCTTCCAGTCAACATTTATAGGAGGCTTCTCAGGTGTTTTTACAAGTTTTATCTAAATGCCATATAGTAATAAAAAGTATCAGATTGGTGTAACTTTAGTTTTTGGATGCTTAATGCCCATACCTAATGCCCATACCATATTCAACCAAGGGGTTTAAGGGACAATTTTGTTCCTTGCCCTCTGAGGTCAATTAATCAAAGGAGGTTTTGTCTGGGGGCATCTCTTAAAATGTTCTGCAATTGTGAATCACCAGGCTTCCTGTGCAGGGAGGTCTTGGAGATCCACTAACAGAACCCCAGCCAATGTCCAGGAAGGTCAATGTAGAGGAATGTCACCTCATGCTCCAGCAAGACCTGACCTTATCCTCCATAGAGGGCACTGGCTAAGAATGGACAGAAGGAGCCAGGCACTCCCCCCACTCAAAAATATGAGTACCCTCTGAAGACCAGAACCTCAATTGACCTTGAGAAAACAAAGTTTGGTTAATCTGGACTAATTGTGTGGACTTAACCATCCAAAGGGAAAGTAAAACCCAAAGATAAATGGTCAATATATTTCTTTTAAAGCCAGACATATTGTACCTCCAGACATTAGACTTAAAGTTATATTATAGTCTTAAACTGGCACTAAACATTCTATCTTAGCCTTGATTAATAACATAAGGTCGCCTGCAGTCAAAGTATATGCCCACTATTTTTGTCAGTTAGTGCTCAGTAATAAAATTCTCTTTTTTTCAATCAACTAAGTGGAAATTCATATCTTGACTATTAAAATGCCTGGGAAGCAGATCCTGAGTCCAGACATCATGGCCAAATGAATGGAAGGAGAAACCTAATAAATGGATGCTTTGAAACCCCTGGTCAAGACTTTCTAATGGACTTTTAAGTTGAACATTTCAATGCACCCTGTTCTTAGTTCTTCTGGTCCTCTGTTTTGATCGCGTACCTAACTACTCCTGCCTTCACTTCCCTTTCACTTCATGGGCACTAGTCAAAGACTTTTAGACATTTTTCCCTTCTATAGTTTTCCTTTTGGAGGTCCTTTAGATAGACCTTCTGAATGGGGGACTGCCCAGTTGCCACACCCAATGTCCCTTTTCAGCATAGAAGATGTCAGAGTGGCCAGCATCCCATATCCATTATGGTGACTGGGGTGACTCTTTTCAGAGGTAACATAACTACACAGCAGCTAGAAATTGTCTAGGCAGTTTGGAGATGAGACCTGCCAAATTAACCAGACTCTCAGCTGAGAACTCAAGGCTTCCTGCACCAGCCAGTATACACTTATCCTTCTGGTAGTCATGAAAGAGGAAGGAAAAAAAAAAGGAAAATAGAAAAAAATAAAAGACTTACATACCAAGCCCTGTAGATCGAGTCTTTATTTCACCAGAAAAAAAAGGAAATTACCCCCGTTTTTTTTTTTTCCTTTTTTGTCGTTACCATTTTGTATCATTCTCATTTTTTTGTGAAGAGAAAATTAAAAAAAAGTTTAAAAAAGGGCATCAGATGCCCTGGAACTGGAGTTAAGGATGGTGGTTATCAGCCCTCTGTGGGTGCTGGAATTGAACCTAGGTCCTCTGCAAGAGCAATCAGTTCTCTTACTGACTTTTCAGTGCAAAGTATGACAATAAGAAGAACATGGAACAAAGCATTCCCAGTGTTAAAGGACTATAAATGCCAACCCAGGTTACTATACCCAGCAAAAATGTTGATTATACTTGAAGGAAAGAGAAAAATTTTCCATGACATAAACAAGATGATAGAATACATGTCTGGAAAACCAGCCCTTCAGAGAATACTTAAAGCAATTCAAAGGACAGAAGAGAGGAGCAACTATCTCCAGGCAGTTAGAAAGACAAATTAATAAAAGAAGTAGAAACCTAGACCAAAAATGCAAATGGATAATAAGGTGAAAGGAAGCAACAGACATCTTTCTAAAGTTCCCAATCAAAAGACAGACTGGGAGAATGGATTAGGAAACAGAACCCATCTATATGCTGTCTACAAGAAACCCACCTCAATCTCAAATATAGGCACCAACTTAAGGTGGAAGGATGGGAAAAAAAGTATTCCAAGCAAATGGTAACAAAAAGAAAGCAGGAGTTGCTATTTTAATATCAGCCAAAATAGACTTCAAAGTAAAAGAAATCAGAAGAGAAAAAGAGGGCCATTACATCTTTATCAAAGGAACAATTAACCATGAAGATTTCACAGTCATGAATATATATGCACAAAACTCTGGTACACCAAATTTTATAAAGATAATTCTCCAGGACCTCAAAGCACAGATTAACCACAGCACACTCATAGTAGGGGACTTCAATACCCCACTGAGCCCTTTGGACAGGTCAACTGGATAAAGAATAAACATCTGAACTGAATGATTGGATACACCAAATGGACCTCACAAACATCTACTGAATATTCTGCCCAAATACCAGAGAATACAGTTTCTACTCAGCACTCCATGGAACATTCTCCAAAATCAACCACATACTGGGACACAGAAAAAACAACAACAACCAAAAAAAAAAAAAACTGAACAAACACAAAAAGATTGAACAGGGTCTAGAACTAAGCTAACATTTATTTTCAGACATGAATTTTTGGTAGATGGGTAGAGGGGTATGTATGTATATTTTAGAGTAATATAAGATCAAAAGAATGAGGAAAAAAACTAATATGTCATGACATTATATCTAACGACAGTATTTATTTTATGGGAGTGCTTCTTAGTATTTCTTATATAAGGAAGCTTGAGCTTTTGTCCAAGCCTTTTCTAAAATATTATACAGTAGTTAAAATAATCAGGCTGGTGTAACTGAGCCTTTATGGATGTTTAACGACCATACTTAATGCCCATACTAATTTGGCCAAGGGTCTTAAGGGATAAATTTGTTCCTTGCTCTCAGAGGTCAACTAAGTCCCAGGGTCCTGCAAATGTTAGTCACTACACCCGTCTTCCTGTGCAGGGAGGTCTTGGAGATCCACTAATGGGACTTCAGCCAGTGTGTAGTCTATAAAGAGGAAAGTCTGCTCTTGCTTCAAAAAGGGAAGCCTTGTCTAGCAAGACCTGACTTTGTCCTCGAGTGAATGGAACTGGTCAATGAAAAGCCAAAAGGAGCCAGGGGCTCCCTCTCCCCTTCCAAAACCTGAGTGACCGCTGAGGAACAGATCTTTAAATGACCTTGAGAAAACCAAAACCTTGGTTAATTTGGGCTAATTTTGTAGTCTGAAACATCCAAAAGGAAAATATAACTGGAAATAAATAATTAGTAACTTGAGATATTGTACTTCAGGTATAAGTAGTAACTTGTGATATTGTGCTTCAGGTATAAAACTTGAGATCTTAGTTAAAAGACAAAAAGTAAAAAAAAAAGAAAAAAAAAAAGCACAGTCACAGTTGTTTTGCCTGTCTTACTGGCAAGTGCTTTTGTCTCCTTCAAAATCGTGAGACACAGTTTTTCAACCCTCCAATATGGACTGAAGACTCATGTCTCTCCAAGAATCCTCCAAACCTTCACTGCCAGATGGGGACTGCTGAGACATCCAACTTGTGGACTGAGCTACTACTGGGGTTTCAGCCTCTTCAGAGTATAGACTGCCATTGTTGGACTACGCAGGCTGTATCATGGAGACCAGTACAAGAAGATCAAGACAGGACACACTGCTTACTGGATCTCATTTAGTGACTATGGGAAGGGAAAACTCCAGTGTGGAGCACAAAGGCAGAACTGATGGTGGTTTGGGCTTGCCAAGGAGGAGCCTTCAAACATGACATCTTTCAGCCTAATAAAAAAAAAAAAATAAAAAGAATCACAGTTAAAAACCTTTGATATAATCTGGTATTCAATTAGCATATTTTGTAGTGATGCAAAGTGGAGAGAATAACAAACAGCATGTCGAAGGACTGGGTCAAAGAACTGACTGAGTGGTGAACTTCTGCTCAAACAGTAAACTTCTGTATGAAAAATATTTTAAAAGAGACTGAGAAAAAGATGAAAAACATGTTGGCGGAATGCATGCTGCTCTGGTGGGGTGGGGTGGCAAAGAAGGGGGCATGGGTCTAGATTTGATTTGAAATTTTATGATACTGAATGCACAAAATTCATAAAAATAATATAAAAAAAAAAAAAAAAAAAAAAAAAGACCAATCAGTGCTCTTAACCCCAGCCATCTCTCTGGCCCCCTCCCTACTCTTTTAAGTTCTCTTACTGACATAAAAAATAGTTGTCATAAAAAGCTAGATGTGATGGCACATGTGTGTAATTCCAGTGCTAGGGATCTGAAAACATGTCTAAAGCCAAACTGATAAATTCCAAGTTCACGTGAGAGATGCTATCTCAAGAAAATAAGGTAGAGAGCAACTAAGGAAGAGTCCCTGAATTGCCCTCTGACCTCCAAATTCATAGCTGCACCCAGGCATACATACATGAACACAGTCATATGAATGAACATACACATACACCACACACACACACACACACATACACACACACACACACACACACACACATATACACACACACATACACAAAGGAGTGCTATCAAATATCTTAATACTCAATTAACTCTCATCTTCAGCACTGAAAATTTTTAGATTTTTATTTAATCTCTATCCCTAACTCAAGCTGGCATGCACATACTATAGCAAGCTTGTCTGGCCTGTAATGACAGCAAGACTAGTACAGTAGAGCTGAAAGGAAAATTAGAAATCACCTACTTCAAAACTTTCATTCTACAGAGGAAGGCAGAGGTATTCATTACCCCTAACTAGAGTTCCATATTTGGAGAGCACTTCATTTATGAATGACTCTAATGCATTGAAGTCCTGTGATCTCAAAGGGACAATTCTCTCTCTTCTTTTTTTCCTCCTACAGTTCTGAGCACCTGGGGAGTGATTGACCTTAGAGGTGTCATTCTTTATGCAAATGAAAAGAAGCCTCCTCTTATTCTTATGCAGACAGAAGTGAATAGATTCCTGGATTCCTGCCTTTCATGACCTTCCAACTCTGTGGAGAAGCCCTTGTAGTCCCACTCTACAATGAAGTACTCACTGGCCTTATTCACTCAGTAATGTTTATAGTTATTAAGGAATCTCAATTTTACATTCCTAATACATTTTCCTTAGTAAAGTGCTTATTTTAATGTTGATTAGATATGGTTAAAACGATTTGATTAGATGTTTATGCACTGGATTGAAAATTCTCCTTAATAACATGTTTTTAGTTACTTTGTAAGAAAGTTACAGACACAACTACTAGACTGTGAGCTGCTGCCAGGAACATTTCAGGGCCTCTGCAATCTTTCTCTCCAGAAAGACATTGTGGAAGGGTAGTAACAGAGGACATCTGCTATGATCTTTCAGTAACCCCACCCCATCTTTTCAAGCCCAGGTGCTCAGGTGCCCAGAGGCAACCTGTCCACAGTTCTTCCTGTGGGCTACTTATTAATTACATGGGGTGAGCCCTTCCCCCTTCCCATGGAAATCTGTGAGAATAAACTCTGCTTTGATCAGTGGGAAACCTAAAATGTTCTGGTTTCAGACCACATGTGTGTTATGGGAAGTGAAATTTACAGAGAAAGCACCAGAGACTCACATGGAGAAATTGGGAAAGTTTGATCACAACAGCAGACTCAAACAGAGTTTTGTTCACACACAAAAAATGTTCACCTCAAAGGGTTAGAGATAGTTGGAGCCAAATATAAGTGATCATGGCCCTGGGAACACAGATTCAGGCTACTCAAAATTCCATGTTCCAGTGGAAGCAGGCTCATGAAGCTATTTACTCTCTGATGACATTCTTAGCTTTTTGATTGGTGTGACCTTTTGGCTTGCTAATAAATATCTTTCCCAAAAGGTTGGTAGGTCTGAATCAGAAGTAGGCAAGGATGGCTATTTAGGGTTAAAGGTAGCCAGAGATAAATGGTAATCAGGCTCTGGGGCTACAACATTACATACTCTCTACCATCACTGGAGCTCTAATCAGTTAATCAGAGTTGAAAAAAAACAGTCTGGACACATGGTTTTCTTGTAACTTCCATTCACAGTTTCCTCCAGAAAATCTTGAGCCCCAACTTTAGTTCTTTCAATAGAAAAAAGCTCTCCACACTTGTATATGAGTATATAACTTGCATGTATGTAAGTACACCTGTGTCATAAAATGCCCATGTGAAGAGATAAGAGTTGATTCCAGACTTCTACTCTGGACTTTCCCCCAGGCCACAGTACACCAGATGCATCTGGGGCATTGAAAAACAGGCTCGGTGGTATTTACTTTCCCCCAGGCTGAAGTCCACCAGATACATCCCAGGCTTGGGAAACAGGTTTGGTCTGAACCAAGAAAGAAAAATTCCCCTAGACCTGGTTCCGTTCCTGTCCCAAGACTGTGTCTAAAGATAACCTTTGGTATGTGGGGGCAGGTGGGCTGACCTAACCATGAGCTGTAATTCTGGTATTATCCAATAAGGCTAGAAGTTACCCAAACCCCACTAAGATTCCCCTAGACCCTGAATAAAAGGCCTGTGAGCCAACTTATCCTGGTCGGAGCCTTTTCCCTCCCCAGGTTAGCAAATAGCAACTCCTCCCTAGGTCAGCAGATAACAGGAAACCCAGGCAGTTATAATTCCAGGAAGAACCCCCCTGAGGGCTCTGGCCCCAAGCCCCCTGCAGACCCAAGCATGCTGAGTATCCCTGCCTGTCATGCAGGAGACCAGGGTTCCATTCCTGCCCTGCTCTAAGTTTATAAAAACTGTAGGCAGAGATTGCTCAGGGTTCACCTCTCCCCGTTGTACAGGTGAACCCTGGTGCACCGGAGGAATAAACCTCTTGCTTTTGCAATGAGTCTTGTCTCCAAGTTTCTCATTCACTCGGGGGTCTCTCAAGGGTGAGGCTCGATTCAGGTCTTACTCATGGAAGTCAGAAGAAGCCATTGGATTCCCCTGGAACTGGAGTTAGAGTTTTTAGCCACCATGTGGGTGCAAGGAATAGAAAGTGCAAGAGCAGCCTTAACTACTGAGCCATCTCTCCAACAACAACAACAACAACAAACCAAAAAACAAAAAGCACCATGTAGGTGCTAGGAATGGAACATGGTCCTTCTGCAAGGGCAGCCAATGCTCTTAACTTCGAGCCATCTCTCCCACTTTCATTTGTTGGTGGGTACAGCATTGGTAGGTTTAGTCTATAGCCTTCATGTTCTCCATTTTAATTTTACCTTCTCTACCAGTATGATTAAGTATTTGATTAATAAAAAGGCATTATAGTGATTAGAAGTGACTACCAGGTAAAAGTAAAGTACAAAATATCATCCCTAAGAAGATAATTTCAGACATACAAAGGGCAACATTAAATGCATGAGCATATTTCTTTTCCTCTTCAGTATAGTATTTTCATGTAACTTCTCTATACGTTGTCATATGTATTTTTAGTCATATGAGGAACACAATAATGAAACATGTAAATGTTTGTTTTTCCTTTTAATTTTATATCACTGTAAAATATGCATACATACCCTCCACTCATATACCAATATTACAAAGTCTGAACATAAGTGGTAGGTTAATTTTAGAGCCCATTAAGGGATTCACATTTTAACCATACTGATGCTTTCATATAAAAAAGAAATATAATTTTGATGATGCTTAGTTTGCTTTGCAACTAGGGATTTGGTGCTAGCATCCACAAATAATGGATATCTTTCTTCATTTGTTTTTGTTTTTTCATTGTTTTTGTATTACTTCTCTTAGCATGATGCCTTCTAGTTCCAGTCATTTACCTGCAAAGTTCATGATGCCGTCTTTCTTTACTGCTGCAAGGTGTTGATTTATATATATTACTATTTTTCATATATAATTTTTTTTTTTTTTTTTTTTTTTTTTTTTTTTTTTTTAAAAATATATTATTTATTTATTCATAATTTATAGATAAAGAAAATAAGTAGAAAATTATTAAACTTATCAAAGTTTTACTGAGAGATAGATATGTGTGGTTCATGTCCTGTATATTTTATTGATAAAAAGTCATGAAAATATTTAACTCTATTTGCAGATGGACCCTTGGATGAATAGGATCAAAAAAGCTGCTCAGAATTATCTTATTTCTTGGAGTCAGGATGTGAAACATGGTGATTCTGGTTCCTAAACTGCTATATTTTTCCAGGTTTCAAGACATTTAAATAGTTTACTAAAATATGATTATGAGCATTCCAGCTATTCCTAGTAGTGGCCTTTTGTGATGTAGGGTTAATAAAAAGAATAAAGGATCTCCAGAAGTTCATGCAGTCTGTGAGAAGCTGTCAGTGGTGTAATTCAGTCACACTCATATCTTCTTTGTCCTGGGTTTGTAGATGCTGCTTGTTTGGTCCTCTAGAAAGCCAAATGTCACTTCTAATTAATACCTCAAAATAGATTTCACAGCTGCCTCCTCCTGACAGTCACTTCCTCCCTCATGAGCCCTTTTCTTCCAGCCTAGGAAACTTGAGGCTGTGGACTGTGCACTCCTGATTAAAGGGAACTGTGCTGCAGTGTCTGCCACTGTGTCTCAAATTATGGTCAGTGATGCTGATTTCAAGGTTAAGTCCTGAAGACAGTGCACTAAGATTTTGTCCATAACTGTTGGTTCCTTCCAAAGTATGGTACATGTCCCTTATAGTTAAATTTGGATTATAAAAAATAAATATTTGAAACAATTAGTCAGCTAAACATGGCTCTGAAATATATTGATATGAAGTATGTAACTCTGAAAAGTATCATATTTCAATTTTTTATCCATTTTTTCCTCTGTGGATATAAGACCAAGAATTTCAAAATCTGACACTCCAGCGTGGCTGATCTCATAGTGAATAGACAGCATTAACTCCTGGGGACCTAGTAATGAGAACAGAAGGATCAATCAGAGTAAATCCCTGTCTGTAGACAGCACTACTCTAAACCATTCCAGGGAACAAGGATTTCTTTAATGACCTTTAGAAAAAGGGATTTTTGTCACCATTTTAAAGTGGCTTTCCATAGCATTGGGCTGCAAGTATCCACTTGAAAATATATCTATAAAGATAGAGCTGAAATTAAGTGAAGAATCTTGAGCTCTAGTCTATTGATCTCCCACCTACCATTGCAGCAATTCAAATGCCTTCTGAGAGCTTGTGACAGGTGAAGAGCTAGCTTGAGAACTATTTTGCAACCCCTAGGGGTTTAAACATGTTGGCAGAGTTTCATTTTTTAAACTGAGTGGTAGAAACATAGCTATTTCTTCTATTATCTTGAATTCATTTTGTGTGCTTTAAGTATTGTATTTTTTGCAAAAAAAGCTCCTTAGTGCTCACTCATTCCACACCCCTATCACTACCCCACAGGCTTGAAATCAAACACTGATCTGAAGCTCCTAATTTGTTCTGGAGTTATTTCAAGGCTTGGTTCCTCTTCTTTTTGTCGATCTATCACTTGTTAGAAGTCTAGGTTACTTGTCATATTCTTTGGAGTTATTCGACATAGTTGATCTTCATCGTTTATAATATGGGTGAGCTAGTATACAAAGGTCTTTCTAGAATGATTGGCACATTATAAGTCCCAGGAAAATTGGGTTAGCTTATTTCTTTCTTCCCCTGCTATTCTGTGTGAACATTTCACACCCCCTTCTTGTAGGGAAGAGGTTCCAACCTGAGACATGGAACTATTAGCAGCTGGTCACTGCTGGGTGAGTTAGAGTTGGTATTCTTTAGGAGTGATACTAGATTGGCTAACTAGGCTCCAAGGGATGGAATGTCTGGGGATACAGACTTGACTGCACAGGCCTTGACATATATGACAGAATGAATGGAATCCTGTGATGGGAGGTGATAAAGGGCTGGAGATAAGGATCTAAATACCTTTTTTATATACATTTTCTCATTGAGCTTTTTTGGTAGGTTAGGTTGGCTGGCCACTGAGCCCCAGGGTTGGTTCCACCTCCCTGGCACTGGAATGACAAAACTATGCCACTGTGCTAAGCTTCTTTTTCTTTTCTTTTTAATAAATGTGGGTTTGGGAGATCAAACTCAGGTCCTCACGCTTTCATGAGAAGCATTTTACTGACTGGAGCTATATCCCAGCCTTCCATGATGACATGGGTCTGTGGGTTCCCCTTTTATTTCTGTGTTGCGAAGGGCTTCCTTTGTGTTATGGTGGCAGTGGTGGGACCTCTGTCTAGGTTTCACTTCCAGAGCTACCAGCTGGGGTCCAAAAAGCACACATCTATGAGGCTATGATGGAGATTTCAAGACTTCTCCCACTCAAACCATCAAAGGGTATCCAGGTAAGAGGTTCATTAGCACACTAGTGTTGCTTCAGTAGAGGGTCTTCCGGGTGTTTTTTTTTTTTTAATTTTTTTTTATTATTTATTTTTTTATTTTTTTTTTTTTTTTTTTTTTTTTTTTTTTTTTTTTTTTTTTTTTTTATTTATTTATTTATTTATTTATTTATTTATTTTTGTATGTGTATGAATGTACTGTCTGCATGCAGGTCTGTGCACCCATGTCGTGCAATGCAGCGGAGGTCAGAAGAGGGTCTCGGATTCCCCTGGAACTGGAGTTCTCCTGGAATTGGAGTTACAGACGATTCTTAGCCGCCATGTGGGTGCTGGGGATCGAACCCGGGTCCTCTGCAAGAGCGTCAGTGCTCTTAACCGCTAGGCTATCTCTCCAGTCCCCCCCCCCCAGGTGGCTGTTTTTGAAAGCTTTCCTGGAGAGTTAATAACAAACCTTTGCTCACTCCAGATATGGTACCAACAAGACCAAATAAATGATTTTATTTTACTAAAGTCCAACTTGAGGAAGCAGTGAATTTATTAGAGTCACAGGTACATGAATGAGGAACTAACGCATGCGGGACTCAAAAGCAGCTGAATCAGCACAAAGCCCACCTGAGCATGGGTCAGGAATCAAGAAAGTTGTGGTTGTGACAATCTCCTCAGGGTTTATAGGCAGCTGCATACCTTGTCTCCCCTCTGAGCAGCAATTTTTACTTTTATGTAGCCTTATGGAGGAGAGGCCTCGTGAATCTTAGAAGTTTTAGAGACTTCCTGAGATATGTGAGCTATATACTCCTTGAGTCTGAGTCAAAAAGGACATCTCTTTCTCCTGGATGGAAATGTTTCAGTAATGAGGGTGTTAATACCCAGCAATTGTGATGGCCTCAAAAATGTACCCTGTTGGACATTTTTCATGACAATATCATGTCTACCATGTGTTACCATCATTTCCCAGGGGGGGAAATTGCTTATTTTCATTTAAATATAGTGTATTTACTAATAATGAAAATCAACTTTGTTATCCTGAGTGCTATGGGTTAAGGTCTATAATACTGAGGGAATTTGAATTGTGCCTGTTTAGGCATGTGTCAAAAATACAGAAGACAATTTCTGTATCAATTGTTCTTTTCTCAAATTCAAGACTCTTTCATGCCCAATTCTCCTTCTTTACTTACAATGTTTGCCCTCAAATGAAAGCACTATATTTGATTATAGCTAGAAAAAAGATGAATAATTTCCAATCTCTTTATTAAAATATCATTTAGCATGTTCAATTTGCATAAATTATTTGGGTGAAATTTTCACTATTTTTTTCAAATTAGAGTGATCAAAGATTTAATTATATGTAAGCATAAAATGAATTAGATTTTCTGGGTCTCAGTTCACTTTAACAAATTTTAACAGACAACATAGGGAGATAAATGTAAAAGAAATTGAAGAAGACATCAGAAGATGGAAAAACCTCCCATGCTCATGGCTTGGGAAAATTAACATTGTAAAAATGTCCATTCTACTGAAACTCTTGTATAGATTTAACACAATCCCAATCAAAATCCCCAAGAGTTTCTTCACAGGCTTGGAAAAAAACGTCCTTAAATTGACTTGGAAAAACAAAAGACCCCAAATAGCCAAAACAACCCTGAGTGAAAAGAGCTACATAGGGGGGGATCTCTATACCAGACTTCAAACTATACTACAGGGCTATAGTCATAAAAACAGCCTGGTACTGGCACAGAAACAAACCTGTTGACCAGTGGAAAAAAACTGAAGATCCAAACCTGAGCACATACGATTTCAGCCATGTCATATTTGACAAGGGGGGCAAGAAGACACAATAGAGAAAAGACAGCATCTCCAGCAAGTGGTGTTGGCAAAACTGGATCACCACTTGTAGAAGAATGAAATTAAACCCCTACCTCTCGCCCTGTACAAAAGTCAACTCCAGATGGATCAAAGACCTCAACATGAAACCCCAAACTCTGAAGGTGATAGAAGAAAAAGTTGGCAGCAGACTACAAGACACAGGCATAGGAAAAGATTTCCTAAATCAGACAGCAGCTGTGCAAGAATTAAGGTTGACAATTGACAAATGGGACCCATTAAACTCAAAGCTTTTGTACATCCACAAGAAACAAGGAAGTGAAGAGAAATCCCACGGAGTGGGAGGAAACCTTCACCACAGAAACATTTGACAGAGCATTGATTCCAGAATATATAAACTACTCAAACAAACAAAGAGAAAAGAAAACAAATGACCCACTCAATATATTGAGCAAAGAGCTGAACAGAGACTTCACAAGTGAGAATAGAGAGATGGCTGAAAAACACTTAAGAAGTGTTCAAACATCATTAATCATTGAGAAATGCAAATCAAAACCACTTTAAGATATCATCTTACTCCAATAAATTGGCTAGGATCAAGAAAACAAATGATACCAAGTGCTGGAGAGGTGGGGAAAGGGGACCATCCCTCATCCACTGTGGTGGGAATGTAAACTTGTGCCAGGACACTATGAAAGCAAGTTGTGGAGAGACCCGGAAGACTTGGAATGAACTTCCACCTGTACCCACTACCACTCCTAGAGCATGTACCCTCAAGACTCACCCCAACAAGGATACATGCACGGCCATGTGTTTTTCGCTCTCTTCACAATAGCAAAGGAGCAACCTAAATGCCCCTCAAAACTCGATGAGTGGATAGAGAAAATGTGGTACATCTACACAATGGATTCTATGCAGCAGTAAAGAAAGAATGACATTCATGAGCTTTGCAGGAAAATGGCTAGAGCTAGAGGACATCATGCTGAGTGAAGTAACACAGTCTCAGAAAAACAAACGACGAATGGTATCCCTCATCTGTGGATGCTAGTCCAATTAACCTAGTTGTAAGTATTTCTTGTGCCTGGCCCCTTGAGCTTTTTTCCAAAGCAGTTGGGGTGTGTAATTTGGAAAACACAACAACAAACAACAAAACAACAAAAAAACAAAGAACTGATTGAAACAGTAAACTTCTGCTCAAAACAGTCAGCTTCCACATAGGAGAATATTGAAAAAGATGAAAAGGCAATGTTTGCAGAATGCCATGAACCTGGTGGGTGGGGGGAATGGTGGGGACATGGGTCTAGATTTTATAATATATATATATATATATATATATATATATATATATATATTAATTAAAATTATTTATTTATAGCCAGGCATGGTGGTGCACGCCTTTAATTCTAGCACTCAGGAGGCAAAGGCAGGCAGATCGCTGTGAGTTCAAGGCCAGCCTGATCTATAGAGTGAGTTCCAGAACAGCTGGAGCTACAGGGAGACCCTGTCTCAAAAAGACCAAACATTATTCATTTATTTATTTAATTTTTATGTTTATGAGGGTTTTGCCTGTATGTATGTAAGTGTACCTGTGTCATGCAATGTATGCAGAGGCCAGAAGAGGGCATCAGAATAAAACATGTAAAACAGCTGTATTTGCAAATCCTTTGTGTCCAGATGTGAAGAAAAGGATAATTATTTGTGTGGCCATGAGCGTTTTACTGTAAACAAATTTCACAATAGACAGGAAAATAAAACTTTGAGAGCTGAGAAGAATAATTTCTGAGTATAAAATGTAAAGGCTGAGACCAAGCACAGAGTGTAAGGATGAATTCAGATGTGGAAACCCACTTGGAAAAAATAAGCCAAAGTATAATGAAATGAAGATGTGGAGAGAAGCTGGGTAATAGGGTAAAGTGTTCATTTGATACAAAAAAAATCTAGAGTTCAATTTCCATGCACACAGGTATAAGATATAAAATTTACAGGTCAGAGACAAAAGACAAAGCATTTTGTTGCTGACAGTAAAAGAATTTGCTGGAGATTAATTTAGGTTTGTTTTAGGTTTGGAGATGTTTGCAGGATCCTCAGTGGGAGGTCATGGCAAAGGTTTTTATCATGGATGCTTGCATAGATTGTGGCCTGTCCTATAGGAGAGGGGCAGTAAGCTTGAAGAATTTGCCATTTTGGTGGACAGTAGAAATAAGCTGGATATTTGTCCAAGGGGAGACATTACCTCATCCTCAAGTTTGCTAAATAAAGGGTTGTCAAGGTTTCATGTTCTTTGTAAATCAGTAAGAACATTTGTGGATGCTCAACACTCATTGAAGACAACAATTTCTGAGCATTTCAAATCTTCTTATACAATAATTCACCTGAAAGACCATTTGAATTTATAAAGCTCATTTTACTGTGTGCCACCAAAGTCCTTGTACTGGTTTATTCTTTGTCTTGTGTTAATGATCTATGTAAATCAGCAGAAAATTCATGGCTTTCTAATGTGCTCTAAGGAGAAAAACCTCTTCATTAATTATTTCTAAAATAGACTAAATTATTTTTGTTTGAATTCAAAATATAATATTTCTTTAAGAAATATTGTTCTTTTTATAATCTGATATCATAGACCTGTGTCTGATAATGATGAGTATAAGTGGATTTATTTGGGAAATATTGCTAGAAGCATTTTTCAGGAGAGTTGAGGTGGTCAGCAGAGCATAGATGGAGAAAGGAAGGGACTAGTACCAGTAAAGAATGTAGGCTCCTCAGGTTAATACCGTATGGAGCTCTGGAGAGCTAACGTTCACAAGGGCCTCAGACATGTCTAAAACTTGAGTTGGGAGAGATGCAGAAATTGGAATGGTGTTCAATTTGTATCAACATTTCCAATCACCCATGAGTGTATTTAATTTTATTAAAAAAATCTTTTGACAAAGGGTCATATTATTTAGTCCAAGCTGGTCTACAACTCAGGATTCTTATGTATCACTGAGCATGGCGGCACAGGCCTTTAATCCTAGCATTCAGGAGGCATGAGTAGGCAATCTCTGTGAGTTCAAGTCCAGCGTGGTCTACAGAGTGAGTTCCAGGCCAGCTGGAGCTATAGGGAGACCCTGTCTCAAAACACACACACACACACACACACACACACACACACACACAAAAAAAAAAGATAGAGACATGAGACACAGCTTTTCAAAGAACCTTCCAATATGGACTGAAGACTCATGTCTCTCCAAGAATCCTCCAAACCTTCAGTGCCAGATGGGAACTACTGAAACATCCAGCTTGTGGACTGAGCTACTACTGGGGTTTCAGCCTCTTCCGAGTATAGACTGCCATTGTTGGACTACCCAGGCTGTACCACAGAGACAGTACAGGAGCATCAGGACAGAATGTGGTGCTTACTGGACCTCATTTGGTGACCATGGGAAGAGAAAACCCCAGTGTGGAGCACAAGGGCAGGACTGATGGTTGTTTGGGCTTGCCAAAGAGGAGCCTGCAAATATGACATCCTTCACTTAATTAAAAAAAAAAAAGAAACCATAAGCTGAAGATGCTAAAAGATATATGTCATGTACATATGCATATTTTGGAGTGATGCAAACTGGAAAGAAGAACAACAACATTAAAAAGACTGGGTCAAAGAAATGACTGAAATGATGAACTTCCGCTCGAAACAGTCAACTTCTGCACTGAAAATTTTCAAAGAGACTGAGAAAAAGATGAAAACACGTTTGGCAGAATGCACGAGCTCTGGTGGGGTGGGGGCCAAGGAAGGGGAATGGGTCTAGACTTGATGGGGAATTTTGTATGAAATGCACAAAGCAATAAAAATTGGCTTTGAAAAAATAAATAAATTGGATTCATTTTTAATTATGTAAATACACATATGTATAATCTGCATGTGTGTATGTGCAGATGAATGCAGGTGTCTGCAGAAGAAAGAGTTGTCCAAACCCCCAGGAACTGGGGTCCTAAAGGCAGCTGTGAGCCACTTAACATGGTTGCTATGAATTGAACTCAGGTGTTCTAGAAGAGCAGTGCATGTTCTTAACTGCTAAGATATCTCTCAAGCCCTTGAGGTTATTCCAATTAAACTGAAGCCATAGGTTCCATAAAGTAGATGGCCTCACCTGAGCTTTTTCTAAGCCTTGTATCCCCGTTCAATACAGTTCAATCAGAACCATCTAATTAGCTCTGGGCAAAGGGCTAACATTGTGTAGTATAAAACTGTCTACCCCTCATTGTGATGACTCACATCTATAAACCTAGACATTTGGGAGGCTGAGGCAAGTGGGTCACCATGTGTGTGGGCTACACTGCGAGTCCCACGTCAGACTGCTGCAGGATAAGGTGCTTCCTCAAAATGAAACAAAGCAAATAAACAGAAAAGCTGTATCAAAGCCAAACAAGAAATCAAAGCAAAGCAGACGTTCAGAACGTATACCTATATTGAAGAAGCACCTACACCTTCTGTGGTGGTAGAAATATTGAGTGTGGATCTTTTCTCTGACAGGAGCTCTCAGTGTTAATTTCTTTTTGGTCTTTTCAAGACAGGGTCTCCCTGTAGTCCCAGCTGTCCTGGAATTCACTCTGTAGACCAGGCTGGCCTTGAACTCACAAAGATCCACCTGCCTCTGTCTCCCAAGTGCTAGGGTTAAAGGCATGCGCCACTAGGCCCCACTTTCGGTGTTATTTTCTATACATCCTGAAAGTCCACTGTATGGTTGGGAATCTTAGGAAGAATGAGAGAACACTAAATGTATTCATGGTTTCAAAAATAAACATGAAAGCATTTTTTTTTTTTTTGCATGAGCCTTCGGCAACATCACATAAGGTGCCAAGTGTTGATTTTTTTTTTTCTTTTTTAGGAAACTGAAGAATATACTTAAATAAATAAATGGTTCATGTAGCAAGAGGAAAGTGGTGGAAAACCCAAGTCCTCTGATTCCAAGCATCTTTAAAATGACACTGAGACTGTCACACCTCATTAGTGCATTCACATAAATGGAAATAAGCTGAGAGGCGCTACAGAAGCAGAAGGGAAAGTTCAAAGGCACATGAAGAAATCCATCCTTGGGAGAATCATTTCAAAAAAGATTTGCTATTAGCCTACAAAAACAAAACAAGGTAACAAAATTCTCCATTGGTCTTTCATTCTGAAGACTCAGTTGTTCTACTCTCTGATTAGGGATTGCTTTGGCTTTATCATTTATTTTCTTTAAAATCTTATTTGAGTTTTTTTTACTAAGCTTTCTGGGTGTTTAATATGTCTTCTGAACTTGATCATAAGGAAACTGAAGAAAAAAAATCCTTTTAGATTTTTTAAATAACTTCTTGTTTTTCACCTGTGATCTCAACCTGTTTACTAGACTGCGGTTATGTAGAATTAAATTATAAGAGAGAGATTAGTTTGGTAGCATACTAAGCTCTGTAGATTTAGCATTGAATGAAAAACAGCATTCCTGGTCAAATGGTCTCTCTATTTTATTGTGGCTAAGAATAGCTAAACAAAGAAAGACCCAAATAAAATCAGAGAGTTACTTGGAGGAAAGTAAAAGAGATAATAAGCTACAGAAGGTGTGTGTGTGTGTGTGTGTGTGTGTGTGTGTGTGTGTGTGTAGGTGTTATCTTAAATAAGTAGACAAGATTGTCTTCTCTCAAAAGGCAAGGTAAAAGACTCAGACCTGAGGAAACCAGCCACGTGAGGATTTGGAAAATAAACATTCCAGGCACAGCATTCAAGCAAGAATAAAAGCATTATGGTTGTAAGAAACTAGACATTAGCAAACAAAAGAAAGCTGCTTTGTCAATGGTAATGACAAAGATATGAGAGGAATCAGAAGGCCAAATAGGAATGGACTTGTAGTCTTTTCAGGGTAGGGGCCATCCTGACTTTGTCTAATGTGTGTCTTCCACATATCTACCCTGTACCTTTCACCCTCCCTTTTCATCACTGCAAACTTTATTCATATTGGGAAATAAAGCAAGGGAGCAAGGAGATTAATAGAATCAACAGTGGGATAACATCATATGGAATCACCAAAAGAATAGTAACAAAACAGAAACAACCCAAAAGGTATATTTTATAATGTTTTGGGTTAAGAAACTATGTAAAGCAAGGGAAAATCTGGGTTGAATTTATGACCCACACCTCCCAACACCCAATGCAGGGATCTTGCCACTGAAGCTCAGAGAATGCATGTGTTTACATAATAAAACCATGAGCACAAAGGGTCATACATGTAAGGAATTTGGCTTTAGTCCTAGAAGAGTGTCATTCTCAAACAGTAGTTAAATTGAAATGATAGCTGCTTCAGTACAACTCAGAACCAGTTCTAACTATATTCATGAGCACATAGGAAAATATCAGTAACAGAACAGAGACTGTCCTGGGTCCACAAGAGATTAAGAGGTAGAAAATTAATAGCTCAGCAGCCCCCCTTTTCCTTTTCCCATGTGTTTACTTGGCACAAGTGGATGTCCTCACATGGCCTTTCCAAGCGGAGAATGGAGGGATTCTTTTGACTGGCTCCATTTACATGTTTGAATTCTCTGTGAACACAGTTTCGGATGTGTGGGAAAATGAAGTTGCATTTCATTAAGAATAATGAAAAGGGCATTGGAGTCAGAATTTCCATTGTGGTTTGAGGGAGCTGTGCAGTATATTCTTTGCAATGTGAAAAAGTAGAATTGGTTCTTTCTAGATGCATTAAAATGTAGGGGAAAATTTAGCCTTTCCTGCAACTTTTTGGGAAAGTGGGATATTTTTTGTTATTGTGATAATAGAAAAAGAAAAGGAGACTGAACACTTTCTTTCCTTATCCAGGCCATATTTTTACAATACTAAACACTTTGCCAGTAGCCTTTCAAGGCTCTTACTTCTAATTCAATTTTTATTAATGTTTGGTAAAAGTAAGAATTGGAAGCTTATATCTTTTTATTACAAATATCCTTTCATTTGGGATATGCCCTGGGAACTTTGATGCTGTGGGTAGGAGATTGCTAAATAATCATCAAAATTGGATCTGACAAAACCATTTGGTAGTGTTCAGTGTTCCGGGGCTCAATAGTGTATTTTTCCGCCAGCAAGTTCTTTGCATGTCTGGTCTGCTTTTCTTGATTTGAGTAATTATACTTCTATAGCTAAGTTAGGGAGCTTGTTCAGCCAAAAACTCATGACTGTATTTTTGCAGTCCTGAATATTGCTTTTCAGAAGCAATTTGAAACACATGCTACAGGCCTCACGACAACCATGTAAATGACTGAAAATTATGTTTTGCACTCTAATTTCTGTGACTTTTAGCACTTCCTAGATTTGATGAGAAGGAAGGACAATCTATAGGCAAATGAGCTCATAGAATATGACTTTTCTTTGAAAGGTTACCATCTACGTGGGATCTCCCACAGTGTTACTATGACCAAACCCCAGAGGCTCTCAATTTATTCTTTCTCTAGAAATCTCTCTCTCTCTCTCTCTCTCTCTCTCTCTCTTCTCTAAATATATGTATAATATAATATTATATAAATATATATGATATATTATATATATAGCAAACTCATAGCAATAAAAGGGGCTGGGATTTCACTAGAGACTAAAAAGCATTGGAGAACATGAAAAAAGTCAAAGTAGAAAATGCACTAACTATGAAGTCTAAACGCACCACTCATAGGACCTTACTGTGAATTTATATTGAATTAAAAAAACTTCATTCTACCTGCTGTTTGTGAGAAAAGCATCATCTACAGGTGGCTAGATGACTTAGCAAATAATGGTGCCTATCATTTCCATGGGACTTGCATGGTAACATGAGAGAACCAACTCTTGCAGTTTGTCTTCTGACCCCCACATGCCCACCAAGGCATGTATGCAAGTACACTCACAGTCACATATGTGTGCACATACACAGAGTAAATATATAAGTATAATTTTTAAAAGATGGATCCAGGTATTTCAATTGCTTTTTAGTAGTCACACCCTTGGGAATATCTTTTTTGGGGGGGGTTTATCACTTTATAATCAGAATTTATGAAAAAAAAAAAAAACAGATGTTAAGAGGAATGGTTTAACCATACCCCCAATCTTTTATTCCAGCTCCCTCTAACCAAATCAAATTTATATTTCCTTTAGCAGACATCAAAAAAGGAAGATTCTTTCTAGCTATTGCTGTTAAAAATGTAGAGTCACCCCCTCCCCCGCTGGATGGTGGGGCTGTGGGGGTTTGGGCACAATAGCCTGCAAATTGGTTTTACATGAGGGATGCTTGTACTCATAAATTATCACTTATTGCTAAAAAATGAAAAAAAAACTGAGAGAAAGATGCAGGACTGTTATGGCAGAATGCATGATCTGGGATGGGGTGGGGTTGGATGGGGGGAAGGGAAAGGGAAATATACCTGAACTGAATTGGAAAATAATGTATGAAACACACAAAGCATCAATAAAAATAAAAATAAAAAAAATAAAATAAATGTAGAGTCACAGTGGAGCAGTCCAATGCATCTTCCTTAAGTTTGGGGGATTTCTTCAGGCAGCTGGACTGTGAGGATAACTGAACAAGGATGGTTGTGGAGAATTTGTGAAGATGGAGGAATAGTCTATTTATGGAAACAGCAATCATGTGTTTATTTCTTGAATATTGTGGGGAGAACACACAGATTTTTGTAGTGGAGATAGGGATACAATTCAGAGAAAGCCCGTGAGACCTACATAAGTCGAAGTGAAAAGGGAAGGCAATCTAAGAAACAATTGACTCAACAAGGGCAGAAATGCAGACAGGTGAACATCGCCAAGAAAGCATAGCTTATAGCAGTTTTTCTCAAAGTTGGTATAGTTCACACTTCCTTGGAGAACTTGTGTATCCTGAGACTCTGTTTGACACAGTCTCAAATTACACTCTGTTTCTGTATATCTAATCAGTTTCCTGATTTTGCTGGTGTTATTTGTCAAATAATTATGTTTTAAGGACCTGTGGCTGAGGCTGTACTTCCCTTCATTTTTTATACGTATCTAAGCAAAAGCATCTGAGCAACATGTGTATCCATTTACTCTCTCGTAGTCTTATCTTGACTAGTTTTAACCTAGAGTTTGCTTATTATCCTTATAGCTTTCCTCACACTCAAGCCTTGAAATTTAAAAGCATGACAAGGCTGTTCTGATGGGAAGCTATATACAGAAAAGGTTAATGCATTCAGTTCCCATGTAATTGAAAATTCCCCAAGGACCAAGTAATCTTTTGCAGGAGGGAAAAGGGAAATGGAGGAAGTAGCTTGTGTTAGGGTTGAATTACTTCTCCTCTGACTTACCCAAAGACACAAAAGGTCCTTAAATGTCTATGGTAGCCACCAGTAGCATATGTATGGTCTACACTCAAATATCTTCTCTGCAGTTATTATCTTTCTTAGAGTCACCTATTGTGGTTTGTACCTTCTGTGGACATGCATTTCTGTCTTGATGCCATCTCCTCTCAGACCTGTTGGGCATCTATAGCACTGGAGACAACTGGGACCATGCTACAGAAAATAAGACTCTATAATTGAGCAGGGCTGTCAAGATGACATTTAGTGCAGTGTATTCAGTGTTTAATATATGTTGAATTCAATGTCCTCTGTGAGGTAAATTTGACTTTGCAAATTTCCTCTTTCTCTTTGTCACATCCCTGTCAGACAAGAACTGTATGTGGGTGGATGAGGGACAGGGAAAGAGAGAAAGGGCACTGGAGAGACGTTACACTTACATATTAAACAGGAAAGAATCATTTTTAAGACCTGATACTCTGAAGCTGCTAGAAAAATGCTAAGGAGTGTGCTTCAACATACACAAATAGGTAAGGACTTTCTGAATAGGACTCCAAAAGCATAGACAATAAGAACAATTATTGACAAATTAGATTTCACGAAACTAAAAAGTTTCTGCATAGCAACAGAAATAATTAATTAATGGAAGAGGCAGCCCACAGAATTGGTGAAAACATTTGCAAGCTTTACACAGTGTCTATTATATACAAAGAACTCAAATAACTACAGATCCTTAGATTTAGTTATTTATTTATATACTGTCCTATCCTCCCCACTTAAACCTCTTTCCTTGTTATTCCCCTTTGCTAATTAACTCCAAGGGAGTTTGAAAAAAACCACATGGGAACTTACTATTTTATGTTTCACACACACATATATACACATATGTATTTATAGATAACCATATAAAAAAGCATAATTAGAGTTACTCTAAGCAGGGGCTTTTGGTAAACCAAGAAGCCACAGGTTGCCAAATAAAAATCCAAGTGCCAGTTGTGGGATATCTGACCTCCAGTGGTTGGTCAGAGGTGTCTCCCCCACCACCAAGACAGTACAGATTATTTCCATTGCTCCTGGGTGCTCACCAGAACTTGATGTTATGATCCTATTGATGAAGATATCACATGTTGATCATAGGACATGGAAAAATCAAACTGATACTGACCAAGAAGCTTCCTCTTTGCTACTTAGTACCATTGGACTGGAAGGTACTATGTAGCTTCTGGAGGAGGGGGTTGTCATCAATAGAATTAACCAGCTGTGAACTTGTGAACTGATATAGTGATCAGGGTGGAAAGAGACCCATGGGTGCAATAATGGCATGAGTATTATGGGGGTAACCAATTGCCACTCAATCAGTCCCACCTTACAACTGCTGTGTGACCCTTGCCTCATGAATATGGTCTGGGGTTCAGACTTACTTTTTTTTTATTTTTTTTAATTTTAATTTTTATTTATTTCTGTATGTGTATGAATGTACTGTCTGCATGCAAGTCTGTGCATCCGTGTCGTGCAATGCCGCGGAGGTCAGAAGAGGGTGTCGGATTCCCCTGGAAATGGAGCTCTCCTGGAATTGGAGTCTCAGACAGTTCTCGGCCACCATGTGGGTGCTGGGGATCGAACCCGGGTCCTCTGTAAGAGTGGTCAGCGCTCTTAACCGCTAGGCCATCTCCCTAGCCCCAGACTTACTTTTAATAAATAAATTGTTTGTGATAGCTCAGGGTTACCACCACCAAACTCCCATTGTCACACTGTGATTTTTCTTTTGATTGAAATTGCTTGTAGGAAGAAACATAAGCTTCATTGAACTTATTAGTTTGGATGATTCCCTACTGAATCCACTTTGGGGCTGAATTACTTTGCTCCATTACCTCTGTGAAGAGAAAACACTACCTTACATTTAGTCTTTCAAGAAAGTTTCCATGATATACTTTGGTTGGCACATGTCTGTGTGTATGGTGTGTGTGTGTCCATGTGGAGGTGAGAGACTGTTGTCTAACTAGCATCAGGTGTCTGTCTTCTGTCTCTATCCCACCCCCACACATTGACAGTGCAATTGCCAATCTATATTTCATATGTGGGATGAACATCCTACTTGTGCAGTAAGTGCTTTACCCTCTGAGCCTTCTCCTTCTCCTGCAGGTTATAGTATTAACTCTTTCCAGTCACCCAGCATTCTCAGTCACTAGTGAAACAACACTGTGGGTCTTTGGGACTTTAAACTTCCTAAGTAATCTTAAATAATGTAATAAGATGGGAACATTCATGAACAATGATGTCAGGGATGTGTCCCTGAGACCTGTGCTGTCAGCTTCACAAGTGTGATGAGTAATATGTCTGGTGTCAGAATAGTGATCTTACTTCTAGTCTCAGTTACTTGCTTACTGCAAAAATCCCACCAGAAGCATCATCCTGAAGAAATGCTTCCCTTCCCCATAACACTGAATATTTATTCAACAATTTAGTTTTATCATTTTTATTTTTGTTTTTGGCTTTTTGAGACAGATTCTCCCAGTGGCTGGACTGGAATTCACTATGGTATTCCACAGTGATCTGCCTGCCTCTGCCTCCTGAGTGCTGGAATTCAAGGGATGTACCATCACACCCAGAAACTTATGCTATTTTTTAATTGGCAAAGCAAATCTCTTTGGAAAATACTGTCTCATTTAATTTCCATTTTGGGGGCTATCTGTCAAAGCATGTCCTGACTTGTCATTAAGTGAGTGCTTGCTGAGTGTTGTCTGCATGAATATTGGTGGCTTTCACTTTCCCCCAGTTTTTAAATTGTTCGACAGTTTTATAGGCATATATAATGAAGTGCCATCATTTTCACGCTCATTTATCTCATTCACCCTCCTCACTTTCATATCACCACCTGTCTTAACAAGTCCTTCTCCAGTTTTCACTTCTGTTTGTTTGTAGCTTTCTGAAGAGCGACTTGGCTGAGCATGGGTAGGAAGTCATTCAGGGCAATTTATCCCAGCTATACCACTGAGGAAAGTGACATCTTTCCTCTACCAAGTACTAATAGCTGACATTCCCCCTGGGAGGGGCTTGGTGTTTGGGGTCCCTCTTGTATTCAAGATGAAACGCTAAGAGTCCCAATCTTGTACAAGCATCGTGTAGCTAACTGAAGGTGCAGTGGGTTCCTGAGTGCAAGGGCTACGTCTAATTGCTAGGATATCTATATTTGATACTTAGATCCCCATTCTCCGCTCTTGCATTTTCCCTGCCTCTTCTTCCGAGATGTTCCACAACCTTGCACGGTATGTTCCAGCTGTTCCAGCTGTGGCCTAGCCCTCCACTCTCCTGTGTCCAAGGCATTTAGGCCAGTTATGGATTTTGCCATTAACCTTCATGCAGTAGTATAAAGTTTCTCTAATCAAGGAAGCAACACTAATCTATGGGTATGAGTATTTAGAAGGTATAGAACTGCAATAGGAACACACTCTCTTGTAGTCAAGACCGAGCCCTGCTCAATATGTATTGATTAGAAGCTGAAATGATATGGACTATTTTACTTACTCACTGAAACAATGTACCAGAGTAATCTGAATATATTTTGTTGGTATAATCATCAACTATCTGCATACACCTGGTCCTGAGTCTGTTACAATTAAAGTTTATTACAATAATCACTGGACTGTAATGTTTCTTTTTAATTCAATTTAATTAAATAAGCAATTAATTATTTTATTATTTATTTAGCACAGATTTATCAAATTCCTGATATGTGTCAGAGATTGTAGAGGATATATAGAGTTAATATTAGGTTTTAGTTTTGAAAGTTCTACTGAGGAAGACAGAGATATGAAGGATATTCATATTCACATTCAGTAAAATAAATGTTCAACAGAAAAAAAAAAGTAGATAATGGTACCACTACAGAAGAGGAAAGGCTCCAAGAACAGCAGAGACAGAAGGCCAGAATCAGAACAAGGATCTGAAAAAGTCCACTGAAATATTTGGTAGGAAGTCCTGCAAGTCCTCTGTCTTCAAAGTACTCTACTTTGAATTCATTGATTATTTAGGGGGAGTAACTGATGACTTATTCAGTTTAAAGGAAATCTGGAGGCAGAGGCAGGTGGATCTTTGTGAGTTCAAGGCCAGCCTGGTCTACACAGTGAGTTCCAGGACAGCTGGGGCTACAGGGAGACCCTGTCTCGAAAAGACAAAAAAAAAATTACTTTTCTTTGACAAGTATTTTCAAGAATAATCTACCTAACTGAATTGAAAAGGGGAACCCAAACTTTACCTTTTCATCAAAAAATGTTTTAAGGTTAGGAAGCTAGCTCATCTGGGGGAGTGCTTGCCTAGCAAGCATGAGTTTCTGTATTCGATCCCTAGAAGCCACTTTACTTTTTTTTTTTTTTATTTCTGTATGTGTATCAATGTACTGTCTGCATGCAGGTCTGTGCACCCGTGTCGTGCAATACCGCGGAGGTCAGAAGAGGGTCTCGGATTCCCCTGGAGCTGGAGTTCTCCTGGAATTGGAGTTTTAGACGGCTCTCGGCCGCCATGTGGGCGCTGGGGATCGAACCCGGGTCCTCTGTAAGAGCGGTCGGCGCTCTTAACCGCTAGGCCATCTCTCCAGCCCCCCTAGAAGCCACTTTAAAGACAAAAGCCATCCAAGATGGCATGTGCTTGTAATCTAGTGTTAGAGAGTCAGAGACAGATTCCTTGGAGGTTCTCTGGTCAGTCCCTGTAGCCTACCTTGGAAAACCCCAAGCCAATTAGAGACCCCTGTCTCAAACACAAGATGCATGGCAGAAGAGGAATGGCATCTGAGGGTGACCTCTGACCTCCGCACACACTTGCACAGATGTGTATGTGCATTTGGAGACATGTGTCCCTCGCTAAAGCACGTACACATCCTTACACACACACACACACACACACACACACACACACACACACACTGTCTCAACATGGGAAGTTAAAATTTATTGAATCTATTTCAATATTGAAATGTTTTTAGTTGTAAAAACAATAGATATACTCTTCACAAATTTTCCCAAAGTTAATCTTTCAAACAACATGAGAACAGAGTTATCTACTTGAAAATAAAACACATATACTTTCAACCTGCTAGTAGAGAAAATTGAGTCTGAAAAGGAAAGTTGGTTATTGGATTTCCACAACAATAAGAACACTTTGCAAACATAATGGATGTATTTGCAAAATGAAGCTCTTGACATGAGCCAAGGCACTGATTTTTCAATTTGATTCTTCATGTTCTTTGTCAGGTACATTTCAGCTGTATATTTATTGAAATCAAGCATCACAATATACTGGACTTGTAATCAACTCTTTCACTTTAAAGTAATCTGAATACTCAAATGAAATTTCCCAGAAAATAATTGTATTTAGCCAGATAATTATCTCCATTGTACACATACAGATTATGTTCCATTATAATCAAGTTTTAGTGTTAATAAGCCATTAACCTAAAATGCTCATTTTACTTTTGAATTCTTTAAAATTTCTATTTGAACCAATTCATTTATTTAGTATATGGGATCATTCTATAGCACAATTCAAAATTGTAACTTGTAAATCAATATACTTTTTTTCTTAATGTATTTTTGAGACAGGGTCTCAGTTTAGTCCCAGCTGGCCTGGAGATCGCTCTGTAGACCAGGCTGTCCTTGAACTCACAGAGATCTGCCTTCCTCTGCCTCCTGAGTGCTGGGATTAAAGGTATGCACCACCAAACCCAGCTTAAAGATGGTTCTTAGCTGCCATGTGGGTGCTGGGAATTGAACCAGCGTCTTCTGTAAGAGCAGTCGATGCTCTTAACTGCTGAGCCATCTCTCCAGTCCCAATATACATTTTTTGAGGGTGAACATGTTTATTTCATAACAGGCTTACAAAATAAAAAAAAAGTTTAAATTCAAGCCAGGAATGATCATGCATACTTTGAATTCTAGCATTCCAGACAGGTCTACATAGGGAGTTCCAGCCCAATCCAGGGTTCCACAGTAGGACAGTGTCTCAACAAAACCTAAACTATAGTAACCAACAAGCCAACGACCAACCTAACAAAAACATTTGAGTTCTGTAGTGAAGGGGAACTCCATTTTCTATAATGAAGCTTGATAAATCATGTTATTTTTTATTTGTGACATCTTGTGAATGCCCCCCTCATTTTTAAAGGTTTTATACATATATAGTTAGGTATATTTAAAAAGTAACAATTGGGATGGAGAGATTATTTTTTATTTGTGACATCTTGTGAATGCCCCCCTCCTTTTTAAAGGTTTTATACATATATAGTTAGGTATATTTAAAAAGTAACAATTGGGATGGAGAGATGGCTTAGGGTTTAAGAGCACTGACTTCTCTTGCAGAGGATCCGGTTTTGAGTCCCAGCAACCACACGGCAGCTGACAATTATCTGTAACTCCAGTTCCAGGGGAATCTGATGCCTTCTTTTTGATATCTTTGGCAGTGTACAACATGGGTATGCTTACATACACTCATACATGAAAATGAAAATAATAAATAACATTTTTTAAAGTAAAATTATCTCTGGACCCACCATCTAAAAAAAAAAAAAATCTAAGACCTGCCTAATTGTTAGGTTTTGCTCTCCCCAAGATCTGGAATTTATGGCCAGGCATTCCAGGCCAGCAACTATGAGGCAATCACAAGACACACAGGAAGTTTTCACTCCCTCAAGAAACTTAATCAGTGACCACTGCACAGCAGACTTACTTCCTCCTTCCTACCTGTTTTCCTGCCCAAAACGCCTTAAAAGCCCTGGCCAGATGCCATTTTCTGCTGAATCTCCACCTGCTTAGAGTCCAGCCCTAGCTATCCCCAAAATCAACTTGTTGCAGAGTGCCCAAGCCTGGCGTTTTCCTTTCATGTTGGGCTGCACTTGTGTAAAACTAACAGTAATAACTTTCACTGAATCACTTGCCTTCTAGCTACCATCCCCCTGCCTCTGCATACCTACAGGGCTCATAGCTTGAATTATGTATTCATTAGTGTGTGTTTTTTTTAATTTAATTTAATTTTATTTATTTTTGTATGTGTATAAATGTACTGTCTGCATGTAGGTTTGTGCATCCGTGTCATGCAATGCCGCGGAGGTCAGAAGAGGGTGTTGGATTCTCCTGGAACTGGAGTTCTCCTGGAATTGGAGTTTCAGATGGTTCTCGGCCGCCATGTGGGTGCTGGGGATCGAACCCGGGTCCTCTGTAAGAGCAGTCGGCGCTCTTAACCACTAGGCCATCTCTCCAGCACAGTGTTTTGTTTTTTTTTTTATCTACCTTTATATTTTAATTGTATATATACTTTTTTATTCTAAGCTTGAATTTTTATTTATTGTTAATGTTTGAAAGTGGTTATTATATTTGGTGTTATTTAGAAAGTTTATTATCTTAATATTTTAATAGGAAAATTATCTTAATATTTTAATAGGAAAACTAGTATCATTACATATTATACCTCATTTACCTCGACTGCTAAAACATATTATATTATTTGATATACTAAAGTATGTTGTGTGATTATCCTTTCTCCTAATGGCAGACATTTAGACCACTTAATAGTTTTACTATTATGGTTACCAGTGCTAAAGACAATTATAGACAATCTCCTGATACACTAATAAATCATTTTTTTTTAATACATTCTGGTAGGTCACAGAATGTGTGAATAATTAATTAATAAGAATGCTTTCCATGGTGATTTTTCCAATTAACTATAGGGTATTTTCTACCAAAGATGTTTTACAAAGGACCTTAATATTTTGCACAAAAACACAGTAGTTATGCTGGGGGTGATGCAGAGTGAGAAGAGAATTTTGGAGGTTCTAAAATGTCCATATGTTATTTCAGTTGTTTCCCATGAACTGTAGAAATTGGTGCCATTTTCACTAATTAAGACATATCCCCTATTTTTTAGTAATTTTCCTCTTGCTGTGATAAAGCACCATGTCCATGTGGTAGTGAGCCAGCCTAGGTAACTCCATTTTGTTTTAGTGACTCCATCTTAATGGCTGAAGCCCACCCAGAGCAAGTCCAGCAAGAGCCAGCTGATTATCTCGCCCTTTGGAATCCCCTCTCCAGGATATCTTGTGACCACCTATCTGACCTTATCTTTGTCAATGTTCTACAATTGCAGCCCACCTACTTAGAAATCCTGCAGCAGGCAGGTACTGAGGTTTGTATTGTCTGACTGGAATTTGTAAAAAAAAATATTTACCAGGAAATTTTATTGGCCTTTATAAACCTAACCTCCCTTTGAGTCAGGGCTGAACTCTCCCAGTCCCAACCACAGTCCTGGCTAGTCCAAATTAAAAATACAATTCAGCTAAATGAAACTTGAAGTCTGTGTGCTCAGTTTTCTCCTAGTGGTCTGGCATCATAACAGCCAAGGTAACTCAAGCAAGGAACTTACTACCCAGATGGAAGAAAATCCATCATGGTGAAGGGGGCCTGGCAGGCAGGAGATAGCTGGAACAGAAAGCTGAGCTTTCTTCACATCATCAAGCAGGAACCGGAAGCAGAGAGAGATCAACTGGAAATGGGACAAGGCTAAGAATCATTAGTACCTGCCCTCAATGATAAGCATCCTTCAGCAAGGTCTTATCTCCCAAAGCTCTGCAACCAGCACGCCACTGGAGCCAAACATTGAGATGGTTGGAATTCTGTGGGGGACATTTCTATCTAGGCACAAAATTCTATTCCCTGGCCTCCATAGGTTCATGGCCCAATCTTTGTCAGTCTCAACTCTTGAAAATCAGAAGCCGAAAGTTTCTTCTGAGACTCAAGGCAATCTCTTAACTGAAAGCTCATGTTTAAAAAAAAAAAAATCAACAAAACCCCCACAAACACAGAGTACACATTCCTTTTCCAATGGGGAAGAATTGAGGAACAGCAGGGAAATAACAGATCCAAACAAGACCCCAAACAGTAAGGTTGTCACCATATCCCGTCGCTCCATGTCCAATGTTCTAAGGGCTTACATGGCTTAATTCCTCCAGTTTTATTGTCAACAACATTCACCACTCCCTTGTGCTGGTACCACTTCTTGTATATCCTTCTTCTTGGCCAATGGCTCTGGAATCTTTACCATCTTGGGGTTTCCACAGCAAAGGAAGCTTGACATTTACAGTACTAAGAAATGGTCTTTCAGAGCTCTTGGCCACCCAACGCCTACTTTACAAAGGTACTTCCAGCCCTATGCTGCCAGCCCTGCCTTAGTGGGTCTCTGAAATGCTGGAGGAAGGATTGGTGACTCCCTCACTCTCCCTCACTCCTGGGTTTTGCATGACATTGGCAAGATAGGCTGCCATGTCGGCTCCCTTCCTCCACATTGCTAGCGGCTTTCCTATGCAGAAGCTCCTTGGGCTCTTTTCTTTCACAAGTTGGTGGCCTAGGACCTGGGCAGGGTCTTGCCTAGAGAGCACTCTTTCCATTCCTCCAGCACACATCTGGATGGTGCCCTGTTCTTAATGACTCTAATCTCCTTTACAAAGGTAGCCTCTCTTTCAGGACAGTACATGTTTGCTTTGGACTTCACTTTAATCTTCTAAGGACTTTCTCTCCAAATTTTACATTTGTGATTCTTTCTGCCCCATTTGCTCTTTTTCATTGTAGATGTGCATAGTATTCACCATTAAGAACTATGTGACAGATTCAATATTAGGCAGTCTGAATAGTTCCTTTACCAAAGAAATTGGTGTCTTACTGTTGTTGTTTTTTTTAACTTAGCTTCAGGGAACTTCTTAGGCTAATCTGGCAATTGGCAGCCAGATTCTTCCTAGAAAAAAATCCCAGTTGAATGTTGGGCATGGTGTGCATGCCTTTAATCCCACCACTCCAGAGACAGAGGCACTTGGATCTCTGTGAGTTCAAGGCCAGCCTGGTCTATAGGGTGAGTTCCAGGCCAACTGGGGCCATAGGAAGACCCTGTCACAAAAAGACCAAAAAAAAAAAAAAAAGGGGCTGGAGAGATGACCTAGCGGTTAAGAGCACCGACTGCTCTTGCAGAGGATCTGGGTTCAATCCCTAGCACCCACATGGTGTCTGAGAACCATCTTTAACTCCAGTTCCAGGGGAATCTGACACCCTCTTCTGACCTCTGTGGCATTGCACAACATGGGTGCACAAACCTACATGCAGACAGTACATTCATACATATAAAAAATAAATAAAAATTAACAAAAAGCCCCCCCCCAAATCCCAGTCGATGTTTAGGTCCTTGTTTTCATCAAGAACTACATTGTTCTTACCACTGGCTTCTTCCAGTCTCCCACTAGAATGGCCCATTAAGACACATAGAGACAGTGTACTCATACACAGAAAAAAGAATAAATAAATTTTAAAAAAGTTAAAAAGAGACCTTGAAGCATTCAACTTCTGTTCTAGTCCAAATTCCCAAAGTCTTCCACATTTTTCCCCAAACCAATATACTTAGATTCTTCATAGGAAAACACAACTCCTGGTACTGATTCTGTAGATATGATAAAACATCATGATATGATATCTTAAAGTGGTTTTCATTTGCATTTCCTTAATTATTAGCAATGTTGAACACTTTTTATGATGTTTCTCAGCCATTTTTACTTCCTCACTTGTGAAATCTGTTTAGATGTTTAGATCTTTACTCCCTCTTTGGAGTGAGTCATTTGCTTTTTTACTTCTTTGTTTTTTGAGAAGTTTATATATTCTGGATATTAATGCTCTGTCAGATATATCACTGGTAAATGTTTCTTCCTACTCTGGGTTTTCTCTTCACTTCATTGATTGTTTCTTTCACTGTAAAGAAGCTTTTGCGTTTAAGGAGGTCCCACTTGTTAATTGTTGACCTTTTCTGTGCAGTTCATAAACTCTGGTGATGTGGGGGGCATGGAAGACAAGATGAGTCTAGATTTGACTGAGAAATGATGTATGAAATGAGCATAACTTCAATGAAAATGTTAAAAAAAAGAGATGGCAAATGCCTACTGAAGAACAATGACAACAACAACAAAAACAGAAACAAAACAAAACAAAACAAAACAAAACCCCTTTAGTCTCAGGGGATCAGGCATTGCATAAATAAAATAAATCACAATAATTTTAAAAGAAATAGTCTGTACTTAATATTTGTGCAATGAATATATAACAATAAAATGAAATAATCTAAAAACAGAAACAAGAAAAAAGAAAAAAAAAGAAAATCTTTTCCTACACCTTTGTCTTGTAGAGTGCTGCCAACCTTCTATCACCTTCAGAGCTTCAGATTTCATGTTGAGGTCGTTGGTCCATTTGGAGTTGATTTTTGTACATGTTGATTTTATTCTTCTACAAATGATGATCCAGTTTTTCCAGCACCATTTGCTGAAGATGCTGGCTTTCCTCCATTGAGTCTTTTTGGCCCCTTTGTCAAATGTGAAGTGGCTGAAATTGCATGAGCTCAAGTTTGTATGTTCAATTTTGTTCCATTGGTCTACAGATCTGTTTTTCTGCCAGTACCAAGCTATTTTTAAAATTATAGACCTGTAGTCTAGTTTGAAGTCTGGTATAGTGATCCCCCTGCATTGCTGTTTTTGGTCAGGGTTGCTTTGGATATTAGGGGTCTTTTGTTTTTCTATAAGACTGGCTAAGATCAAGAAAACAAAAGATACCAAATGCTGGAGAGGCTGTGGGGAAAGGGGAACACTGCTGGTGGGAATGTAAACTCATACAACCACAATGGAAATGGAACGGCTTTTTTCTGATGCAAAACAGGCCAGATCAAACCAGATAAACGAAGTATAAAAGCAAGTTTATTAGGACATGCTCCTGGGCGGGTCCACAGGTCTCAGAGAAGGAGGCCAGGGGAATCTCGCACTCGGGTTGGGGCTGAGGGTTTTTGTAAGTTCTGGGGTGAGGAAGATGAGGTAAAGGTGGTAAGACAAAGCATGTACTTGTAAGGGCAAAACTGGTGCAGTGGGAGGGGACAAAGTGAGTCTTTAGTGTTAGTCGTGAAGCTAGATTGTAACCATATATGGTCTTAGGCTGTGCTCTCATTGTGGCTGGTGACATCAGGAACAGAAGTTGCATCAGCTACCTGGAGATGAGGTAGGCTTTTGACCAGAAGAGAAGGGTGGTAGGTGCCATCTTTAGATCTCCAAGCCCAGGTCCTGCCTAACAGAAAGCAGTGTGGAGAAATTTTAAGACTCAAAATGAGCCTGCCATGTGATCCAGTCATACCACTCCTGGGTATATACCCAGGACTCATCCTTCCACAGAGATATATGCAGATTCATGTTTATTGCAGCTCTTTTCACAATGGTGAAGAGCTGGAAACAACTCAAATGCCCCTCAACAGATGAGTGGATAAAAAAGATGTGGCATATCTACACAATGGAGTTCTATGCAGTGGTAAAGAAAGATGACAACATGAACTTTGGAGGTAAGTGGATGGAACTAGAAGATATTATGCTAAGTGAAGTAACACAGTCCCAGAAAAAGAAATGACGAATGGTATCCCTCATCTGTGGATGCTAGCACCAAATCCCTATTTGTAAAGCAAACTGAGCAACATTATCGTTACATTTCTTATTTTCTGAAAGCAACTGTGCTCTTATGATGCAAATCCCTTAATGGGCTCTAGAATTAACTTACCACTTATTTTCAGACTTTGTAATTTTGGTATATGGGTGGAGGATATGTATGCATATTTTAGAGTAATATAAAATTAAAAAGGAAAAACGTGAATTCTGAAATATGATTTGGAATTAACATACAATTTATTTTCAGGAAAAAGAAACATGATAAAGGGAACATATAGAAGGAAGAACTTATTTTGCTTTTGATTCCAGAGGGATATAAGTCCATCAAGGTAGGAGATGCAGGCTGTGAGGAGATGCAGGCCATGACAGGAGGGAATCAGAAAGTGCAATAGGGCACAGAAAAAACAAATCTGAAAGACCATCCCCAGTAACTTGCTTTCTACAGTAACGCCTTACCTCCTAAACCTCTACAGACAGTGCGAAGACCTGTGGGCATATATTGAAATTCTTGGACATTTCTTTGGTGGACATTTCTTTCTAAACATCACAATATCAGTAGCTTTTGTCAAAGAAAGTTCCCAGAAAATACTGGGTCTTGGAATGAACTTTTGCAAGGCTGACCAACTAATTAGCACTTCCATGACTGTGGACACTTTGGGCTATTTACATTTTATATTGGGCCCTGTTTAGCCTCTAAATAGGGACTCTCTGTCCACCTCTGTTTCTGACCTAACATCTCCTGACTAACTAATAAAAACCTTTTGGAATTGTTTGGGCCATAGTTATGAAAGTTGTGTGAAATAGAGGTAGTTAGGATTAAACTAACAGTGAGTGATGTGTGAATTTGAAGTGCTATAACCTTAAGAAATGCAAATTTTAGTTTAGCAAGAGGCTTGCTTTAGCCCTAGGCCACTTAGAGATAGGCCCACAAAGGGACTTGGCAGTGCACAAAGCAGAGTTTTCACAGCTGATTAGGTGGCCAGAGAAGGTCCAGAAGCTGGACACACCTTCCCAGGATCTGGGCATAAAGTCAGATATCAGATAACCACCTACCTGACAATGGATGGGGACCAGGTATGAATCCCACATAACCACCTGGGACCAACTTCACTCCAGTGGCCTGGCTATCAGCTACAAAACTGGGAAGTGCAGAATGACCTCTTTGTTCTCACTCCCCCTTGGGGTGCCTGCTGTGAGATGCCGCTAGGGACCTTTCAGCTCACACCCCCATTTGAACTGCAGCTGAGAACACCTGGGTGCACTGCCTCCAAGACACTAGTTCACCTGAAGTGCATGCTGACCCTGATGCCCACTGACACTGCCTGGTCATCCTCAGCTGAAAGCTGCTCCTGGATGGAGAGATCTGCTTCAGCCAATCAGATGGCTTCTTGGAGTTCCCTAGCCAGGACCATGTCCACTGCTTCCAAGAGGCTAAGATATGCTGTAGGTGAGCAGCCTTGGGGAGCTAAGCTAGGACAGGAACAAATTAGAACTGTGTAATTAACCTGCATGGGAATTAGTAAAATTAGATTGAATTATAATATTTGTGTCCTCAAGCTAGTCCATGCTCACAGCAGGAATGTATTACCTTAGCAGACCACCAGATCTCACCAATCAAAAGGCTAAGAAAGTAATCAGATAGCATCTGAGACCTAAAGTAGAAACCAGCCCGCTTTGCTATGACCTGCCTACTAAATACATCTACCAATGTGTTTGAAAAGCTTCTTGATTTATGACTTTGTTCTATTACTATAAAACCTTAATGCAAGTGTTACCATGCTGGAACATGGAATTGGGAGTAACTGGGACATAGTCATACATATTTGGTTCCAGAAGAAACTACTTCTTAATCCCTTTGAGGTGAGTTATGCTTTTGTATTGACACTATATACTGAAATTCAAAAGGATTTTCAAGAATTATCCTTTTGTGGGGCTGGAGAAATGGCTCAACAGTTAAGAACGCATAATGTTCTTCCAGAGGACCCAGATTTGATACCCAAAACCAATGTATGGAAGCTCAGAATAACCTGTAAATCCAGTTAAAAAGGTAAAAGATGTCTCAGTCCTTTGTGGGCACAGAATTCACTTGCGCCCAGGCCCACATACATATAAAATACATCTTAAAGGGCTTTTCCAAGATGGTGGCTCCAGAGGCAGCAGGTACATTCTGAGCAGCTAAGGGCAAAGTCGGGGAAAGAGATGTAGGGGCCGGCAAAAGCTTTGGGAAGTGTTGGCCGTGGTTTGAGGGCATTTGGATCCTTAGGGACTACAATTTGTTACTATACACCTGAGGGTGTCAGGAGACAACAAGGATAGCCCTAGTGTTTGCTGAGCTGTTCTCTTACCGAAACCAGGTACAGACTTTGGTGCCTAGCCCTGGTGGATCTGCTGGTAGATTAAGGGTTGTGTACAGTGGTTCTGTGGGTATATCTCACTGGGTGGGTGATAGGGGTTTCGCCCACTTGGGTTTGAGGGACTCCACCTGCATTGCAGAAGAAGCATTGTGTGATCTTCCATCCCACAGGACCTGGAGAGCCTGGGGCCCTCATGGCATGGTTTTGTAGGCCTGGGGATTTCTGGCAGGCTTGGGGTGTTGCATGGCTTAGTCCATTGGGAGAACTGTTTGTTGGTTGGGTGAGGGATGCTGGTCTGTACGATGTTAAGATAGAATTGAGATTTATTTTTATTTTTATTTATTCTTGTATGTGTATGAATGTACTGTCTGCATGTAGGTTTGTGCACCCATGCCGTGGAATGCTGGAGGTCAGAAGAGGGAGTCGGATTCCCCTGGAACTGGAGTTAAAGACGGTTCTCAGCCGCCATGTGGGTGCTGGGGATCGAACCCAGGTCCTCTGCAAGGGCAGTTGGTGCTCTTAACCACTAGGCCATCTCTCCAGCCCAGAGTTGAGATTTTGATGTCTAGAGTATCCACACCCGTGCATTAATTAGGGCATCAACAAACATGTGAAGAGTATAACTAACATCAGTATCAGTTCAATAAGCACCTAGGCTTCACATTGGAACCACTCCCAACAGAGGCTACCCAATGCCTAAAGCTCAATGAAAGAAAGACTCAGGTGGATCTCCACCAAACACTAATACTCCTATTCAAGTACTCTCTAATGAAAACCTCTTGGATATAACTCGAGATACAGATCTTGTAAGAACAATTATGAATATGATTAGAGAAATTGAGTAGTTGAGGGAATTTAAGGAGCTTATAAACAAGGAAGTCTGAGACCTTAAAGAATAGAGGGATAAATTAAAAGAGGACAATAATAAATCCTAGAAACTTACCTCACCTTTAAAGATAGATATTATTCCAAGGTGAAAGTAGGGTAAAAAATAATAGGAGTAAATGGCACTAAGAAATAAGAGGAGTCGCTATGCTATGCTAATACCAGATAAAATAGAATTCAAGGCCTTTGGTTGTGTTTTGTGTGTGGAATATTTGATCACTAGGTGGAACATCTTTGGGGCTACTTATCCTATGTTGTTAAATTTCTTCCAGTCAATGTTTATGCAAGGCTTCTTAGGCTTTTCTTCAAACTTTATCTAAATATGATACAGTAATTAAAAGCACCAGATTTATGTAACTTAACTCTTTTGGATGCTTAATGCCCATACCTAAGGCCCATATCAATTTGGCCAAAGAATTTAAGGGACAATTTTGTTCCTTGCCCTCTGAGGTCAATTCTTCCCAGGGAATTTTTATGGGGGAATTTCTTAAAATGTTCTGCAATTGTGAGTCACCAGGGTTCCTGTGCAGGGAGGTCTTGGAGATCCAACAATAGAACCCTAGCCAGTGTCCAGTCTATAAAGAGAAGCTCAGTATAGAGGAAAGTTGCCTTGTGCTCCACAGGGAAGCCCAGTCTAGCAAGACCTGACCTTGTCCTCTGTAGATGGAACTGGCTAAGAATGGCCAGAAGGAGCCAGGTGCTCCTCATCCCCATCACCACGCCCCTGAAAACCCAAGTGCCTCCTGAAGATTGGAACCTCAAATGACCTTGAGAAAACAAAGTTTGGTTAATCTGGGCCAACTGTGCAGAATTAAGCACCCCAAAAGAAAGTATAACCAAAAGATAAGTAGTCAACATATTTCTTTTAAAGCCAGACAAATTATTCCTCCAGATATTAGGCTTAAAGTAATAGGAAATGATTTTCTGAAACAGGCACAAAACCTTAGATCTTGACCTTGATTAATAGAGTAGGGTCACCTCTAGCCAAAGGACAAGTCCACTATTGTTGTTAATAAATGCTCAATAATACATTTTCCTCTTTCTTTCTAACAACTAAGTGGAAACTCATATCCTGACTATTAAAAAAGCCTGAAAAGCAGATCCTAAGTCCAGACATCATGGCCAAATGAAGAGGAGGAGAAACCTAATAAATGGATGCTTTGAAACCCCTGGTCAAGAAATTCAAATGGACTTTTAAGTTGAACATTGGAATTCACCCTGTTCTTACTTCTCCTGATCCCTTGCCTAGATCATGACCTAACTACTCCTGCCTTCATTTCACTTTCACAGGCACAAGTCAATGATTTTTCCCCTCTACATTTATGCTTGGGGGTCTTTTAGACATTCCCTCTGAATGGGGGATACCCCAGTTTCCTCATCCAACGTCCCTTCTCAGCTTGGAAGAAGTTAGAGTGGTGGGCATACTGATTCCCTTCTGGAAATTGGGCTGACCCTTTTCAGAGGGTAACATAACTAAAGAGGAGCTAGAAATTGGTTTGGCAGTTTAAGGATGAGATCCCCCCAAATTAAACAGACTCTTTCTCAGCTGAGAACTCAAGGCTTCCTGGACTCGCCAGTAAAGACATATCCTTCTGGTAGCCCCCAAACAGCAGGACAAGAAAGAGAGAATGGAAAAAAGAGAAGTACACACCAAGCCCCACAGACTGATCCTTTGGAAATCTCCCGTATTTTTGTCCTTGTTGCTTTGTTTTGTTATTGTCATTTCATATTGTTTCTGTTTTCCTGTGTAAAGAAATATAATAAAAACAAAAAATAAATCTTAATAAATAAGAATTATCCTCTTGTTATCACATCCAATAAGAATGAATCCTTTAAGATTATATTCCTTTTTTCTTTTTTTAAATTTATTCTTTAAATAAATTTAAAATTCTATTTTAAAATTTATTCTTCTTTGTGTATGAATATACTGTCTGCATGCAGGTTTGTGCACCCATGTCATGCAATGCTGTGGAGGTCAGAAGAGGGTATCAGATTCCCTGGAACTGGAGTTAAAGATGGTTCTCAGCCACCATGTGGGTGCTGGGGATCGAATCCGGGTCCTCTGCAAGAGCAGTTGGCGCTCTTAACCACTAGGCCATCTCTCCAGCCCCAAGATTATATTCCTAACAAAACTGTGAAAACCACTGTACTGAAGCAGATACTGTGTGGTATAGTATACTTTATACTAGCATTTGTCCTTCAGTTAAGGATATCTGCTCAAATTTTTCTGTTTCTTGAAGTCTTATCATATTTTTAAATTAATATCTGTGCTTTTATCTCATCACTTCATCTTCATATTAATCTGAGAGCTCTCTTAGGTCTCATAAATACATTTGCTTATTTGTCAACTAATCACTTTCCCTTACTGGATAGAGTGCAAAGTGCTAAGTAATGGGTTTGTTCTGGCCTGCTCACAACTGTTTTTCCAGCATATTTCATAATACCAAACACACTTTTTGTAGTCACAAAAGTACTGAATTAAATCCTGGAGAGATGGCTCAATTGTTAAAAGCACTTGCAGTTTTTAAGCCAGGCGTGATGGTGGACACTTTTAATCCTAGCACTTGGGAGGCAGAGGCAGGCTGATCTTTGTGAGTTCAAGGCCAGCCTGGTCTACAGAGTGAGTTCGAGGACAGCTGGGGCTACAGGGACACCCTGTCTAGAAAAGACAAAAAAAAAAAAAAAAAAAAGCACCTTGCGTTTTTCAAGGGACCTGTGTTTGGCTCCCACCACCATATCAGCGCAGCTCACTAGGCCTGGAACTCCAGATCCAGTGGAACCAATCCCCTTTTCTGTCCTCCATGGTCATAGCACAACATTACACATAGTCACATACATAAATAAAAAATCCAACTCTCACAGTAAGACCCCTGTCATATTTACAGGGGGAAAATGTATTCATGGATTAATTAATATATCATCCAAATAATGTGTCTATGCCAAAGTAACCTACCATAACATTAGTGCTGCTTAATCCTTAAACTTAATTGCTTGTGCTTTCATTAGAAGGATCGAAAGGTTTACTACCTGAGACAAACTGTCACCCTGAAAGGAACACGCCAGAATGACCCAGAGTCCAAGTCAACAGCCCTCAGAGAGAGGTGACTGCCTTTACTTCTCATCCACCTGTGCCCCTTTTCTAAGCCCCTAGAGACCAATCCCGGAAGAGGGGGCATGGGTAGAAAATGTAAGGCTGTGATTAGGGTGAATGGTGAAACTAAGCGATGTAGCTGGACACTCATTTGATCAACTTGATTGAACAAACAACCTGTCACCCACTGGATGGGTGGGCCTGGTGGGGTTTTGGGCACCAGCCCAAGATTGGTTTTGCACGAAGGATGCTTGTACTCATGGATTATCACTATATAGCCAAAAACGAAGAAAAAAAAACTGAGAGAAAGATGCAGGACAGTTATGGCAGAATGCATGATCTGGGATGGAGTGGGGGTGGGGGGGGAGGGAAAGGGAAATATGCCTGATCTGAATTTGAAAATGATGTATGAAATGCACAAAGCATCAATAAAAATTAAATTAAAAAAAACAAAAACAAACAAACAAAAAAAATAAATCACATAAAACTGAGAGAAAGATGCAGGACAGTTATGGCAGAATGCATGATCTGGGATGGGGTGGGGGTGGGGGGTAAGGGAAAGGGAAATATGCCTGATCTGAATTGGAAAATGGTGTATGAAATGCACAAAGCATCAATAAAAATTAAATTAAAAAATAAAAGAAAGTAGGGTGAACACAGGCCAGGAGAACAGGCCAGTAAGCAGCTTTCCTCCATGGTCAGGGTCTCAGCTCCGGCCCCCAGACTTCTGCCCTGAGTTCCTGCCCTAAATTCCCTCAGTGATGACCTGTAATCTGGAAGATCTAAGATAAAATAAACCCTTCCTAACTTCTCAAATACACCTATCTCTGGATTTCTTTTATAAAAATGTTATTTAAAAAAAATAAATCACAAAAAGTTAAATGGATGAAATAGAATTTCCTTCATTTTGAAATTTTAAGAACTCCCAAAGAAACTTTCTCTATACCTTATGTTTTAGTTCTTAGAGATTTAGACAAATAATTCAAAGTACCATTTTTTTTTCATCAAGAGGCTTAATTTTTAAACTGCTTTCAAAGTTAGGTTTCAGTGCAAAAATTTTGTACATAGTTTCATTTACAAAAGTTTTGCTGAGAAGAAATTTTCCAAAACTACTTTCATATATAATCCTCTCAACCACAGTACTAAGATTGTGCTATGTTCATGTTTATGGTTGGTGACAGTACACCCTAGAAAGTTTAAGTAATCTGTCGAAAGTCATATAGATTGTAAATGCTATGGCTCAGATGGGAGCCACTTCTGCTTCACAGTAAAGCATACCATTCTTCCAGTTATCTCAGTGTGTTTAGGTCATCATGATATTGACGGTAACTGCACTGAATATAAATATGACATAGAACCAAGAATAAATTCTGTTAGCAGATGATGTAATTATTTTCAGATGATTCCTTGAAGAGCTATTGTTAAGTGGTCCTTGTAGTAGTAGGACATGAGCACTAGTGAATATTGTTCAACACATCACCAGATAAATCCTCAAGATATGGTCAGAGTTTACAGTGGGGACATGAATCTCTCTTAAAACTTTGGAGCTTTGAAAAAAATGTGCAAAAAACAAACAAACAAAAAACTTTGGAACTTTGTGTGTGTAATTTTCTTCTAGATTTATCTTATTTTTGATTTTGTGTGTGTGTGTGTGTGTGCGTGTGTGTGTACATAAGTGCAGATGCTTGAGTAGCCCAGAAGAGGGAGTCAGATCTCAGCAGCTGAGTTTACTTATACGTGGTCATGAGCTCTAAGTTGGGGTGCTGGGAACTGAACCAAGGTCCTCTTGAAGAGCAGCAAACACTCCTAACCACTAAGCCATCTATTGCCCCATGTCTTTCATTAATGAAATGTTCTTTGTCAGAAGGGTGTGGAAATGATTATAGGGAACAGCAACATCTTATCAAATTACATATTGATTGCTGTATTTTACTTTCTATAATAAGCATCAGAAGATTTTCAGTCAGTGACAATAATACTCATAAAATACAATTCAGATGTCTTCATATGAAAATTGTGTGCAGAATTAGATGGTAGGCAGCAGATAAGATAAACTACTTAACCTCAGAAAAATAAAATCAAGAAAAATAAATTTGAGGAAGTGTAATTATGACTAATTTTAAACAAATGGCATTTTATCCGCTTGTTCTAATTAAAAACAAACAAATAAAAAATAAAACAGCTGTTGAGATTACTTGGCTTCAATTAAAAAAATATTTGGGGTTTTCACATTCAGTTGTGCCTGACATATTTACTTTACTAGGGAAGCTGACCAAATGTGGAGTGTTGGCTCCACTCTGTAGCATGTCAGCACAGTGCATTGATAATTAGGACAGCAAACACAAATTAGTAAACTTGAAGTTCAGCCAAGCTTAGAGTATGAGATAAGATTCAATTAAAATGAAACTAAGAAAATTTATTGTGAGATATAAAGGTTTTAATTCCCAGGAAGAATTGAGGAGTAAGCAATCACGAATTTGTTCCAACAATTTCTTTTAGCTCTCTAGTTTTTCTCTTCTTCAGAGACAAGTTTTTGTTTAAAATTTTCTTTTATGTTATACGACAGCTTTACACAATTCAGTGATGCTGGTGATCCCATATAGTTCTCCAGGAAAAGGCTAGGCAGAAGGGCACTGTCCCTAACATCTCAGGCAGGAATAAGATCAATGAAAAGTCTGGACACCCTTTCAAGTGAATGACTGTGTTAGTGGAAATAACCGGTGATGGGCAGTTTATGGTCTGATGGGAGTACTAATAAGATGGCTCTAGAGAAAATCAGAAAGAGGAAGATTAAATGTGTGTAGGGGCTGAATTCTCAGGGTCATCAAAGTTTGACTATGTCAATATGAAGATAACATCTACCTAGGTAGATGGTTATTAGATAATTCACTGATACATGTTTAATGGATAATTTATAGATTAAATGATAAATGGCTAGATGGTAAATGACAGATTATTAATGAATTACTGATAGACAAATGATAGATGATAAAGATAGATAAATAATAGATAATAAGTGGGTCAATAGATTGTAAACAGATGATAGATTTACTGATAGATTATTGTGTCATGGAGAATCTGGCTCACCAGTTGAAAGGGCTTGGTCACAGGGCATTTGGACCAATAATTTTGCTAATATCCTCATGTTGAAGATTGTGAATAATGTTTTTGGCCATTGTTTTACTTGAATAATACTAGTGGCTGCAAACTTTGGTAGTCATTGGAATCAGCAGGACATATCCAAAAATATACCTGATATCTGGAGGGTCTAGAGAAGAGGGGTCAAAAGCTAAGAGAATTCACTACTATTGCAGAAAACCAGGGTTTGTTTCCCAGCACCCACATGGCAGCAAACAACCATTCATAACTTCAGTTCCAGGGAACCTAATGCCATCTTCTGAGCTCTGTGGACATTGCATGACATGGGTACACTTCCATTCATGCAGGCAAAACACTCATACACATAAAATAAAAAAAAGAAAAACTGTGTGTGTGTGTGTGTTTGTGTAACTGATAGCTGGCTTCTAAATAAACATATTCTAAAGGAACCGACATATCAGGGAAAAGCATAGGCAATGGAGTTCTGTAAAGGTTTCAAAAGATTTTAATATGAAGCAAAAATTGAGAACCACAGCTGATGGACAGGGATCAACATGTTCATAGAGAGAATAGAGAAGCTGTTCTCCTGTTATGGACAAGACACTTTGTTCTAGAAATTTGCAAGACCCTAGCATTAATTGGGACCCATAATAGGGGGACCATTCATAAGAAGTTTCTTTCCCAACGTTACACAAGTAGTAACATCTGCTGAGGAGAGGAAACTCTGGACTGTGGGGTCACCTGCATGTCATACAGAAAGTTCTAAGCATGCAGGTTTTGGAAATTATCACCTATGCTGAAGTGGGTTTTCCAATAATGCAAATATCTGTTTTTAAATGCTGCTTTTTGTAATTCATACATCATTTTCCAATTAAGTTCAGGCATATATCCCTTTCCCTTCCCCTCACCCCACTCCAACCAGATCATGCATTCTGCCATAACTGTCCTGCATCTTTCTCTCTGTTTTTTTTTTCATTTTTTAGCAATAAGTGATAATTTACAAGTACAAGCATCCTTATGTAAAACCAATTTGCAAGCAGTTGTGTCCATACCCACACAGCCCCTTGGTCCCACCATCCAGCGGGGGGGGGGGGCGGG
>VZQC01005068.1:147702-217238 GCA_009823505.1 Rhizomys pruinosus | reverse complement strand
TTTTAGTTTGGGAAATTTTTCATCTATTATTCTGTTTGAAGATCTGATCAATACTCCTTCTCTTGATATTCTTCTTCCTTTCCTCTATTCCTTATGTGAGAGGTTTCGATCTTTTCATAGTGTCCCATATTTCTGATTGTTCACTTTTGTGATTTTAATTTTTCAAATTATTTAATTGCGCTTTCTTAGTTGCTCTGTGTTATCCTGCGAGGTCTGTATTCTTTTTCTGTTCTCTTCCATTCTACTTCTGAGGCTTTTTCCTTTCCTTTCTTCTTGATCAGATGTGTGTTCCTATTTCTTTTTCATTTCATCCTGTGTTTTCTTTAGTGTTTCATTTTCTTTTTGCAGCTTCTCAATCTCTTCTTGGTGCTCCTTACCTCGTTGTTTGGCTTCCTTTTTCAGTGCTTCTAGCTCCTTTTGGAGTTTGTTTTTTTCTCCCCTAGTTCTTTACTGGCGTTGTCAATCTTGTTCCTTTAGTTCTTTTCGAATTTTGTCATTGTATCCCTCTAGGTCCGTTGTGAGTTTTTCATTCTCTCTTTTTAGTTCTCCGAATTCTTTATTTTTTTAATTTCTCTGCATAGGTCTGCAATTATTCCTCTAAGCTCTGTTCCTTGGGTCTCCTCCAAGGGGATCCCATTGTAGCTATCTCCTCCAGGTTTTGTAGAGCCTGGTGCGGGATTATCCTGTGCCTTTCCCATGTTGTCCCTTTGTCATGTCCCTGGCATGTGGGTTTCCCTTTTGTGGTTCAAATCACAAATGACTTTTCACTATGTTAACGGATGGTTTTGCTTGCCTCCTTTGGTGCTTTTTTTTTTTTCTTTCCTCCTCCTTGTTTATGGAGTATTGACTTGTCTAGGTTTGAGGCTTTCAATTTTGTTTATATTTTGGATATTGAAAGCCTAAGTCAGTCTTTTCTTCCTGGTTTGAAGGTTCTCCAAAAGGAAGTCCACTTAGATTCTCACCAATTCCTGTTGGGGGGGTGTGGGCACCTGACCTAGGCTGTGCCCCAGTACCTGCCTGAATGAGTTATGGTGTTCTGCCTGCACTTCAGGAACCGGCCCATACAAAGCCACGGGACCAGAACAGACCTAAACCCCACCCTCTGTTCACTCTGCAAAGGCAAAGTATGGTCCCGCCAAGACAGGGACCCTGAAAGAGGGCTCAGAGTTGAGACCCTCTTCCAGCCATCCCTAAGACAGTCCACCCCCAGAAGTATGTGCCTGAGTGAGTTATGGCATCCTGCCTGCACCTCAGGAGCTGGCCCACACAAAGCCACGGGACCAGAGCAGACCTAAACCCGACACTCTGTTCACTCTGCAAAGGCAAAGCGTAGTCCTGCAGAGGGGGACCCCCGAAAGAGGGCTCAGAGTCAAGACCCTCTTCCAGCTACCCCTAAGAAGTCCATCCCCAGAAGTACCTGCCTGAGTGAGTTATCAATGTAAATATCTTTTACTTATGCCTGTTCCTATAAGTAACCCAATAAATTCACTGGCTCATTAAGCTAGACTTGGGTAGAATAGATTGTCATCAGTTCATATCTTCACAGGAGGAATCATAAAATTAGTCCTATATAGATAAATATTATTTAAATAAATTAACTAAACCCACATATGTGTTAATATTGTTTAATAGTCATTAAATGGGATTGCACAAATTAGTAGTGAAATGAAGAGAGCATGATGCCATTCCACCATGTTGGATGGTGCTGTTAGCTGACCATTGTGGAAGGTAGCAATCCCAGAACCTATGAGAGCCCCCTTTTGTACAATGCACATAATGTAATCAGCTGCCAAAAGTTGGAACTATCATATGAGATGAAGAAAGCAGTTTCTTCCATCAGCAATTCACGGGGACTGATGTAGAAGTAATGTACCAGGTAGGGCCGTTTTTTCCATAATGTTTAAGAACAAGCCAGAGGAAGCTGTCTAATAGAAAGTATGTGACTGATCAGCCAGCATTAAATAGTCCCATATACTATAAAGTCTCCATCTTTGCAATTCCATTTTAATGTACATCATGACAATTTTAATTACTTTAGAGGTTACTCTTTTATTAAGCCAATTTGTAACTTCCAAAGACTTAATTTAATTCTGATTTACTAGTGATTGTGGTTGAGGCTTCTTGCTTTCTGTGGAACATTTTAGGGCAATGTGGTTAATCATCAGAGGCAGTGTGGTCAAAGTTGCTCCTGTGTTAGCTAAGGTGATATGTACATATTTTCTTTCTTTTATCTTCAGAAAGATATATTAGTAGATATATTCCTTTAGAATTTTAAGGAATCCCCTGTTTAAATTCAGTGTGAATCCAAGGTGTATCCCTGACTCCCAGTATTGGTTAAGGCCTTTTAAATATGCCACCTGCTGCATTTCAGCACATTCTTTCTACAGTGCTAGGGTCAGGGCCTAGTGCATGCTGGGCAAGTTCTCAGCCTCTGAGCTATACCCCCAACACTTCAGCAGGCTTTAAAATAAATTAAAAACCTCTATTAAGATGCAAAAGCTAAAATAAATAAATAAATATATAAATAAATGAAAAGATGCAAAAGCTAATTGATATCTTTATTCCTTTTTGTGTACATTATTATGATAAAATTTTGATTTCTATGTTTTCACTCTCTAGACATCTACTTCAGCATTTAGTTTCCTCTTCTTGTATTCAGTTTCTTTTCTCCCTCTCTTAGATATAATTCAGAGCAGGGAGTTGTACTCTGCCTACGTCATATTTATTTGTAGACTCTTCTCCTTATATTCTTTAATTAGTGTGCTTAGAATTAGGAGTTTTCTGCATCACAGTACTTGAATGATCCCTTTGGTTACACATACTGCAGCAATCATGTTGCAGATATTTCCCCTTTAACCATGAGATGTAGCTCTGCTTTGGTAAGAAAGGTGTAGACATCATATTAAGGATAAAGGGATTTTGTCAGGACTTCAGGGGACATCTGCTTTTAGGAGTGTGTTCTAGTTTCCTTTCTGTTCCTGAATCAAAAAACCACTTAGGGGAGGAAGGGGCTTATTTGGCTTACAAATGCAGATCCCAGCCTGTTATTTGGGGTAAATCAAGTAAGTAATCTACATCTAGTGGACTAGTTAAGAGCAAAAAGAGGATATACACATTCTGGCTTGCCTACTTTTCAGCTAGCTTCTTTCATTCATCTTCCCTAAGCAATGTTATTGCGCAAGGGAGGTAGATCAATTAACAACCAAAATAACCCCCCATAGGCATGCCTAATCTGATGTACAGCCTAGGATCTGGACTGTTGAAATTAACTAGCACAGCATGTGAACCTCAGTCTACCATGTAATTCATTACAGCTCTTATCCATACGAGTGGGTGCACATATTTTATATGGTATCAGTCTTCCCTTTCAGCAATTTGTAGATCTGAGAGTAATGTCTGGTTCACACACAAGCATCTCAGAGTAAGCAACACAGTTTTCAGTCTCATGTCTGCTATGGGCTGTGCTAATGCTGAGTCCCCTAATAGCTCTGGGCTGACAGTGAGATACAACCCAGGGCCACTACAAGGGAAGTGTCCATGCCATGCAACTGTTAGAAGGTTAGAGATAGCTATCGCAGCTTTACATAGTAGGGCTGCTGGAATAGGCTACCAGAATGAGACACCAAAGCTCAGAGGGTTTGCTAGCCCGTGACTAATGCCTCACTCCAGTCTGCAGGACAGTTAGCATGGGAAAGCAAGGTGACGGGAGTCAAACTGGAGGTGGTTCATAATCGCAATACCATACTCCTTCAGCATTACAATTATTTGTATTCCCAGGCAGGGAGACAATTTCTTATACTGACATACCCACATTTTCATCTGTCTGTTCAGGATAATGTGCCTTAAACTATAACTGGCACTAAGAAACCACTTTTGTTAAAAAGCATGGTCTCCTCACTTCAGCCAAGGCAACTCAAAGTACAAAAGTCTAGCATTTCTGCCTTTACTTTGTATCTAATTTCCTTGAGGCTCCTAAAGGCACCTTACTGTCAAGTTTTGATATCCCTTAACCCAGGGTCATTTGATTTCATGGAATGAAAAATTGATTTCCAGGGACTACAGGACTGGTTGTTAAACATCAATGGCAAAGGATGGAAATTTCCTTTAAGCATGATGAGCTGGCAAACTATCCCCCACCCCAAGTTAGCCTGGTGCACAAGTGATCATCTCATTCAACCATGTGGTTTTCCTCAAGCCCTGAGAGCTCTTCTGAATCACCTTGCATAATTAGAACTGAGATTATAATTAACCATACCACACTTTGACCATGATGTCTAATCATATATGGCCCTTTCCTTAAGTCTTCCTCTAGCTAAAGCTAAATCTCATGTTAGTGCCTCAAAGATGGACTTTCAGAGTCACTAGATCCATTTATCTGTTTCTCTTCCAAATGTGCAGCAATAAGTTTCCTTTGCCTTCTCTTCATTGTTAAATGTTTCTTTTTACCCCCCCCCCCACATGAGTCTGTGTATGAATGTGCACCATAGTGTTCATGTGGATGTTAGAGGACAATTTAGTACTGGTCTTTGCCCTCCACATTGTTTGAGACAGGGTCTCTGGTTCACTACTGTGTATACCAGACTAATTAGCCTGTTAGCTTCTAGGAATTCTCCTGTCTCTGCCTGCCATCTTGCCAAAGTCATACTTAAGATTACAGATGTGGATTACCATAGCTAGCATTATGTGAGTTCAAGGGATCTGAGTTCACGTGTTCATGTTTGCTGGCAAGCACTTTGCTCAGTGAGCCATCCCTCCAGTCCTATGTATCTCTACAGCTGGTGCATTGGAGCTGGTGGCCAAGCCATGGCTTTTGCCCTTAAACTTTCCTAATGCTGGAGAGCTTGTGGGGAAACCGGAACACTCATCCACTGCTGGTGGGAATGCAAACTCGTGCAACCCCTATGGAAAGCAGTGTGGAGAACTCTCAAGAAACTGAAAAGGAGCCTACCACCCTACCAGTCATACCACTCCTGGGTATATACTCACAAGACTCATCCTATCACAGAGATACATGCACATCTATGTTTATTGCAGCTCTCTTCACAATAACAAAGAGCTGGAAGCAACCCAAGTGTCCCTCAACTGACGAGTGGATAGACAAAATGTGGCACATCTACACAATGGAATTCTATGCATCGATAAAGAAAGATGACACCATGAACTTTGCAGATAACTGGATGGAAATAGTATGGCAGACTGCGTGAACTTGTGAGGAGCAGGGGGCATGGAGGAGGAAATGAGTTTGGACTGAACTGAAAAGTGATTATGAAATGCACAAAACTTCAATAAAAGATAAAAAAAAAACATTATGCTAAGTGAACTAACACAGTCCCAGAAAAACAAAGGACATGTGGTGTCCCTCATTTGTGGATGCTAGCACCAATTCTCTCTTTAGAAGGAAAACTGAATAATTCCTGTTTATTTCTTTGTTTTTTAGTAAATGTAATACCTGACACTACTCATCAACTTGCTATGTAATATAGTAAAGTAACATTGTTTCTTTACCTGCATACAATCCTACTATCAAAATGTAAAACCTTAAACATGATCTGGAATTAACCTAGAAAATAAAATAAAATAAAAGTCAAAAAAGAATTAAAAGTCCTAATCTTGTCATTAATTCTTTAAAGAAATATATATGACTTTGATTAATAAACTCTCACCGATTAAACTAAAAACAACAACAAAAAAAAACCAACAAAAGAAGGCGAAACCATTGTCTTCCAAAATGAAAAATGATTAAAAGTTCATTATAGGTGATTGAGGCCTTTATTTTCTATTCATAATTCCATATATGTAAATTATTTCCCTAAAATTTAATTTTCAGGACTCTCTCTTGTTGAAAATAGGATTCAGGGGAATCACAGAATTATGTATGACCTGATATGAATCTCAGAGACGGGCTTTTCTCATACTTTTCTGAAAGAAACACTGGAGCTAAATCCAGTAATTAATTCTAATGTTCAAAGTGGGACTGAGAGTTAATCCTTGCATAAATAATTGTTTTTGTTGGTTAGGTTGTTTTGGATTACTGTACTTAAACTTTGGCATCTTCCTCTGTGCAAAGATGTGTTCTTCCTGTGATTCTGTCTAGCAGGCCTAATGTGAGCTTCCATCTTTAAAGAAAGCCTCTTTACTGTATATTAGTCACAGATCACTAAAGGAATAGAACCGATAGACTGAGTATCTATTATAAAGGGATTTATTAAGTTGGATTATGTAATACCAATTTTCCAAGGGGAGATGTCTGCATATTGGGGAGATTGTGCTAGATGCCTCAGCAGTCCCAATCTGGTGCTAAAGACCAGGAATGGAGGGCCACTGCTCTTCAGTCCATACTGGAAAGTTGAAGAACCCAGGATTGGCCCTCTGTAGGGGGTGGCAGCACCACTGACAGCAATAGAGTAGAAACACCTATCAGCAAGAGGCCAGGGTGGACGGTAAAAAGCAACAGGTTTCCCTTTTTTACATCTGGGCTGCTGCTGAGTCTTGCTGTCCAACCCAGGGGTTCTTTGTCCCTCAGTTAATCATTCCAGGAAGGGCTGGAGAGATGGCCTAGCGGGTAAGAGCGCCGACCGCTCTTGCAGAGGACCCGGGTTCGATCCCCAGCACCCACATGGCGGCTGAGAACCGTCTGAAACTCCAATTCCAGGAGAACTCCAGCTCCAGGGGAATCCGACACCCACTTCTGACCTCCGCGGCATTGAACGTCACGGGTGCACAGACTTGCATGCAGACAGTACATTTGTACACATACAGAAATAAATAAAAATTAATAAAAAAAATTAAAAAAAAATCATTCCAGGAAACACCCGCAAAGAACCTGAACTATGCCCAGAGTTGTGCTTTTTAGTTGATCCCAGATGCAATCAGGTTGACAATCAACAGTGAATCTTCGTGCTCTGTGAAATGATTACCGCTGGAAATTGTAGGGCATTGAGGTGGAGATTGGATAGCTTATCTAAGGCTTGTTAAACACAACAAAAGTAAATTCTTGTGCTTTAGATCCTTCTAGTGCTTGTGACCTGCTTCTAAAGTGTGCAGTCTCATGCATTGTTATCATCTTCTGACCATTCCAATTACCAGTATTAGTTTATACAATGTTAATTTTATCCCACCATTCTGAGGTCAGGTCTCTTCTCCAGATGAAATTCCTTTTATCATCGGCTACAGTGTGGACTGTGAACAAGTGCATGGGCTATCTAACCTTCTCATCACTTATCCCAATGCTGGACACAGTGGTCACTGACATTGGCAGGGAAAGGTCACTTTACACAGATTTTTAGACAAAGCTCAAAATTTCTGGACCACTCATATACACTTTATGCTTAATATTTTGATGGATGTCTACAAATTGCCATTCTAGAAGTTTTCTGATTTACACCAGTATTAGTAATAAATAGAGCTATACATTTCTTTGCCCAATTGGGCCTACAGCATATAAATCTTCACAATTCACTTCATTGTTTAAATGTGCATTCTTGATTACTAGAAAAGGTAAGCATCTTTTCACAAGTTAATTGGATCATAATTCACTGCACACTTTTTTATGGATTTGTTTGTCCTTTCAGTGATTTGCAGGGCTTCAGCATTGATATGAATTTTAATTCTTTGTCTCATTTATAAGCTGCATGAGTTCTGAACAGTCATTTTTTTGACTTTGTAATGATTTAAAAAGTATTTGAGGTAATTACAGATTCACATGCAGTTTTAAATTTTTTTATCACATTTTTTTTCATTTATGTGCATATGTGGTAGTTTGAGTGAAAAACATGCCCCCATAGGCTCTAACAGTTGAACATTTGATCAGTTGGTGATTCCGGAGAGGTCATGGAACCTTCAGGAGGTATAGCTTTTCTGGGGGAAGCATGTCACTAGGAGAAGTTTCAGCATTCATAACCTTGCCCCACTTCTAGTTTGATCTGTCTGCTTCATGTCTGTGTTGAAGATGTGACCTCTCCAGCTTTGCTCCCTGTCTGCCATGCCTTCCACTTACTGCCATGCTCTCCACCATGAAGGACTCTCCTTCTGGAACCATTACGCTAAAATTATCTTTTCCTTTTCTAAGTTGCCTATGATCATGGTATTTTATCACAGCAACAGAAAAGTAGCTGACATAGTGTCTACGTGGATATCAGGGAACACCTGATTGGAGTTTCTCCTCTCCTTCCATCTTGTGAGGTCATGAACACAATTCCTTAGCCTTAGCAGCAAGGATCTTTATCCATTGAGACATCTCTTCAGCCCCCATATTGTGGTTTTAGGAAATAAAACCTGCAATCTTATGGACCCATTAACAAGCTTTTCTCAGTAGACCAATCTTGCAAAACTGTAATACATGCAATAAATAACAGATCAAATGGGAGCCAGAATATGCTTACCCACACTAGGAAGATGCTTGATAGATAGCAGCATGTAATGTGGATTTCAAAAACTAGAAGACAAAAATGTTCATACCACAAATAAATGATAAATGTTTGAAGAGTAATATATAGATGTAACAAAGCATATTATCTCATTAACATGCATCAGTTTATGCTATTTTTCTGTTTCAGCTAAAATAAATGGAACTAATGACATATTTCAGAAGTTTATTATAAAAACTTGTAGCACAATATCAATATTGATAGTCAATATATGGAACATTCACATTGCCTCAGAGATGTCTCATCTTTTTAATGGGAAAACTTAGCTCTCTTAATTCCCACTTCCTCTGTAAACACTGACCTGTTCTTAATTTCGATCATGTAATTTCAAGAATATTAGGCAGTAAAATCTTGTAATTTGTGACTTTGTAGAACTAGTTTCTCTTAAAGTTCGAGTCCTCTTAAGTTTATTTATTTTGTGTGTTTGTTATGTGTGTGGGCATGTACATGGATGGCAAGCATGTGGAGACCAGGGGATAAATGGAGGGAACCAGTTTTCCACTAAACAGTTCTCTCCTTCCACCTTTTGGGTCCCAGGGATTGAATTCACATCATCAAGCTTGTTGGCAGGCACCTTTACCTACTGAGTCATATCTCCAGCCCAGGATTGGCTGATCAGCAGAATTCCTTTAGGATTGGTGAAAGTTTTCCATTAATACTAACTTCCTTTTCACTTCTGTATAGTATTCTGTATTGTGACTATTCCAAAATTTATGTATTTATACCTTATATCTGGGTAGCTTACAGTTTTTAGTTCTGTTAATAAAGCCAGTATAAAATATTTATTTAGATATATTGCATGAATGTAAGTTTTAATTACTGTTTTTATTGCTATTTTCTGAGCCATCTCTCCCACTCCTCAAGTATTAGAATTTTCATAGTGAAATTTTCTGGCACATGATTTCTTTCACGGGGGAATTTTTAAATTACAAGTTCAGTTTCTTTACTTGTGATAGGATAATTCACATGATCCATTTCATCTTAACTGGCTTTATCTTTTCAGTCTAAGAGTTCATTTTTTCTTTTTTTTGGTATTTTTGAGACAGGGTCTCCCTTTTAGTCCCAGCTGGCCTGGAGTTCACTTTGTAGACCATGCTGGCCTTGAACTCACAGAGATCTGCCTGCCTCTGCCTCCCAAGTGCTAGGATTAAAGGTATTCACCACCACGCCTGGCCTTAAGAGTTCATTTTTAATGATTCATAAATTTTAGAGCTGGATGTTAATACTGACTATGGTATTAGAATAGACCTCTCTCCATAAGATAGTAATTTTTTTTTCTCCTAGCAGGTAGTGTTTCTTTTGCATCTAGGATTCATTAATTTTTTTTTCAACTCCAGTTTTTTAATGATTTTAAGAAAAGTCCATAATTTTTAGCTTACCTAGTGTCATCCTCATTAGGAAATTAGAAGTGTGTAGCTCTCTCTGGCCTGAGATAGTTTTAACTCTTAAGCCTCCTTTACATGAAACATTTTATTTGGGGAGTAGATAATGCAAATGAGAAATATCCTAACAAATATTGATAAAAATGTTCAAATAAAATTTAAAAGTCCTTCCACCTGTAGCTGCACTGCTGCCTTCTGAGGTGAACAGTAGTCATTTATCCAACTTCCACCAGTTAGTCAATGATGCAAAAGAAAATCAAGCTTGAATTTGCAAACCCAAGCATCTTGACCTTACTATAAAGGTCCTGCCTCTTTATGCCTGTCTCCTTACTCCTCTGAGCTCTTTCCCAGAGAAGTTACTCCCTCTGACGAGATCATGAAACATGTCTTACTCTCAGTAACATGATGCAAAACATAAAATGGGCAAAGGGACTCTACATGTGTGGGTTAAATCTTGGGCTTAGCAGAAAGTACCTAGCTACTTTATGTATATATTTGTATATTTAAAAGACTGGGTATGAAGGAGTACTAATTGGAAAAGAAAGGAGTACTATCAGAAAAGAAGTTAAGCTATACTTAAGTTTACCTAAGGGATGCTAAAATCTCCACCAAAAAACTACTAGAAACGATTAATAGTTACAGTAAAGTGGTGGGCTACAAGATCAACCTAGAAAAATCAGTAGCCTTTCTTTACACCAACAATAAACAAGTGGAGAAGGAATATAAGAAGACCTTTCCACTCACAATAGATTCAAAAGTAATAAGATACCTGGGAACAAACCTAACCAAAGAAACCAAAGACCTCTACAGCAAAAATTTTAAACCCCTGAAGAAGGAGATTGAAAATGACATCAAAAGATGGAAAGACCTCCCATGCTCATGGGTTGGGAACATTAATAGAGCAAAAATGTCCATTTTACCCAAACTGATATATAGATTCAATGCAATCCCAATCAAAATCCCTATGAGTTTCTTCACAGACTTGGGAATAAAGATCTTTAAATTCATTTGGAAAAACAAAAGACCCTATATAGCTAAAGCAACCCTGAGTGAAAAATGGAATACAGGGGGGATTGCTCTACCAGACTTCAAACTATATTACAGGGCCATAGTCATAAAGACAGCCTGGTACTGGCACAAAAAACAGACCCATTGACAAATGGAATAAAATTGAAGATCCAAACTTGAGCTCATACAATTTCAGCCACCTCATATTTGACAAAGGGGCAAATAACTCTCAATGGAGGAAGGATAGCATCTTCAGCAAATGGTGCAGGCAAAATTGGATTTGTAGAAGAACAAAATTAAAACCCTACCTCTCACCCTGTACAAAAATCAACTCCAAGTGGATTAAAGATCTCAATGTGAAGCCTGAAACCCTGAAGGTGATAGAAGAAAAAGTTGGCAACAACCTACAAGACATAGGCATAGGAAAAGACTTTCTAAATCAGACAGCAGCTGCACAGGAAATAAGGTCAACAGTCGACAAACGGGACCTCATAAAACTCAAAACTTCTGTACAAAGAAAGAAACAATCAAGGAGGTGAAGAGAAAACCCACAAAGAGTGGGAGGAAATCTTTACCAGTGATACATCTGACAGAGCATTAACATCAAGAATATAGAAACCACTCAAAAAACAAAGAAGAAGACAAATGACCTACTCGAAAAACGGAGTAAAGAGCTGAAAGAAGACTTCACCAGTGAGGAATTAAAGATGGCTGAGAAACATCTTAAAAAGTGTTCAACATCAATAATAATTAAAGAAAAGTAAATTAAAACCTCTCTCAGATATCATCTCACTCCAATACAGCTAGCTAAGATCAAGAAAACAAAAGACAACAGATGCTGGAGAGGTTGTGGGGAAAGGGGAACACTCATCCACTGCTGGTAGGAATGTAAAGTTTACAACCACTATGGAAAGCAGTGTGGAGAACACTTAAAAGACTCAGAATGAACCTACAACCTGAGCCAGTCATACCAATCCTGGGTATATACCCAAAAGACTCATCCTACCACAAAGATAGATGCACATCCATGTTTATTGCAGCTCTGTTCACCATAGCAAAGAGCTGGACCCAACCAAATGCCTCAACAGACAAGTGGATGACAAAAATGTGGTACATCTACACTATGATGTACTATTCAGTGGTAAAGATGGCATTATGAACTTTGCAGGTAAATGGATAGAGGTGGAAGCCATTATGCTGAGTGAAGTAACACAGTCCCAGAAAAACAAACAATGAATGGTTTCCCTCATTTGTGGATGTTAACATCAAATCCCCCAGATGAAAGGCAAGCTGAACAACATTATTACAATATTTCTGTTTGTCTGAAAACAATTATGTTGTTATGGTGTGAATTTCTCAGCGGGCTCTATAATCTACCCACCGCTTATTTTCAGACTCTGTAATTACTGTATATGGGTGGAGAGTGTGTATCCATATTTTACAGTAATATAGAATTGATGGAGGAAAATATGCATTCAGCATGATTGAGAGAAAGGTGCAGGGCGGTTATAGCAGAATGCATAATCTGGGGTGGGGTAGGGGGAAGGGAAAGGGCAATATGCTTGAACTGAATTGAAAAAAAACGATGTCTGAAATACACAAAACATCAATAAAAGCACACACACACACACACACACACACACACACACACACACAAAAGGAACATTAACTAAAGATTGAAAAAAAAAACCGGGTATGGAATTTAACTTGCAGAAACATGACGTGGAGAGCTTGAGAAGACTCAAGCTAGGAGAATCTCCTTTGTCAGAAGGTGGTGAGGGGGAGCAATTGATCTGCACTCCTCACAAGTTCACATTTGACTCTGATGTCACTCATTCAGAGAACACTTGAGAAATGCTGATTCTTGTCTATACTAATGTTTTAGACTGCTACACCAAGGGGCATAAACCTTGCTGTGCAATTTTCCCCAAAGAATCATTAAGATTTTCTGCATCATGTGCAGACATCTTGACTTGGTGTGTGGCACCAAGCTGGCAGTAGGATTTATAAAGTCCTCCAGTGATATTAATAAGTAGTGGTTTGGGATTTGCTGCTCTAAACACTATTTAATTCAGAAATGTGGAAAATTAAATCAGAACCTTGTTAAAAAGGACTCCTAGGTTCAAGAGCAGACCAAGTTCCAAAATTCACTAGGATTCTTGGGATATAGGTTTGGAATGAGTTAAATGTATTCCAGGTCTAAATTGCTCATATTTATTCAGTAATAAAATGAATTCTCTTCACAGAGTCAAAAGGCCTCATTCTTAAAAGAAATACATATTTAATGCTGGTGTTTAATGAAGTCAGCTTTTTGTATAGAACTTTTTAGCCATGTGTTTTAATTGGAATCTTAGTTGATCTTTTTGGCTTTTTGACACTATTCTAAAAGTCGTAGGAACAACTACAATATTGTCATCATAGCCCCAGGATTTTACACTCATTCTCTTAACTTACCACTGACAGGGGCATTGGAATTTTCCAGTAATTCATATCATGTTAGAAAGGGTCAAATGTTAATCAACATATTTCAAAAGGTGTGTGTGTGTGTGTGTGTGTGTGTATGTTATATGTGTGTGTTGTGCATTTGTTCATGTTTATACAACATAAGAAAATATTCAAAATGCTTTATAAAGAGTAGATTTCCAGTGGCATTTCTTATCTCCAAGCATTCTAAAACATTCAAACTTACAAAACATGTGACAAAACTCTGACCTTTAAGTTATGGTTTCATAACAATAAAAGAAGAGCTCTGCATGTTTCCTATTTGTAACAGGAGAACTGAACACACTGCCTTTGGCTTCAGTGAGTTCAATAATATCCACGATTCTGTGGACTGCACCCATTCTCTTCAGAATTTGGAGACAAAATTCATTGTCCTTAGGGAATGGGTGTTACTGCTCCTGGAGATATTCCAGAGTACACTATATTCAGAAGAAGACTCTCTTTCTCATCTCTCCTTCTTTTCTCTCTCATCGTCTTGACTTTAATTACTTGAGTGAAAAAATATAATAAAATCTTCATAGTTGGTATAAGGTATAGCCAGGATCTTAGGCATAAAAGGTAGCTCCAATATCAGAAATTCCAAGAATCATAATATTTTGACTTAACACAGAGAAAGATGTATAGAATTCATTGTCATCTGGTTTGAAGTGTTATCTCCTTCTACAGATGTCCCCTTTCTTCTAAATAGCATTGTTTTAGAGACATAGGGAAAATAACTGGCTCCAAACGGAAGTAAAATTTTCTGACAGAAAAAATATAGTATTAGAGTCTAAGAAAAAATTAATTAACTATGATGAGAATGAATTTGCATAAAGTAAGGGACAGTCTTCAGCAAAACAGAGAATCAAAGTATTTACTAGATATCTAATTTGGTGGTCTTTTGCAGATTTCCCACATCAGCTATCTAGAAATCTAAAAGTAGAAAACGTTGACCAAAGATAAAATCACAGTTAAAGAAGAAGAATCTGATGAGTGTGTGACCATTAAGTAAGAGGGTTCTCATGCTTCAACAGATGGCTCCACACTCATGTGTACATGGGGAGCTCAAATGGACTTAGTGGATTACTTTTCTTAAAGAAAAATGTTATTGATTTGGAGTTGTTCTTTCTTTTGTTTAATTGGACTAGAGGTCTATCTATTTTGTTTATCCTTTAAAAGAACCAGTTTTTGGATTCATTGATATATTTTTTGTATTGTTTCTATTTCATTGATTTCTGCTATTTCTTCCTGTCTTTTGGGTTTAGGGTCCATTTGTTGTTGTATCTCAAGTGTTTTTAGCTGCAGTGTTAGTTTGTTTATTTGTCCTCTTTCTGCTTTTCTAATGTCGGTGCTGAGAAATATAAACTTTCCTGTTAGGACTGCTTTTAAAGCATCCCATAAGTTTTGCTGTCTTGTATTTTTTTTTTTTCAATTATTTCTTCCTTGACGCATTCATTATTCAGGATTGTGTTGTTTAGTTTCCATGTGTTCTTGTAGACAGTAAGGCTTATTCTAGTATTAATATTCAGCTTTATTGCACTGTGGTCTGATAGATTGCATAAAATTATTTCAATCCTTTTGTATTTGTGGAGGATTTTTCTGTGTCCCAGAATGGGGTCAGTTTTGGAGAATGTTCCTTGAGGTGCTGAGTAGAAAGAATATTCTCTGGTGTTTGGGTGGAATATTTGGTAGATGTCTGTGAGGTCCATTTGGTGTATTGTATTTTTCATTTCAGATGTCTCTCTGTTTATTCTTTGCCCAGTTGACCTATCTAATGGGCTCAGTGGGGTATTGAAATCCTCCACTATTATTGTGGTGGAATCAATCTGTACTTGAGGTCCTATAGAACTGTGTTTATAAAGTTTGGTGCACTGGAGTTTTGTGTGTATATATTCACGAATGTGAAATCTTCATGGTATTGTTACTTTGATAAGGATGTAGTGGGCCTCTTTGTCTTTTCTGATTAGTTTTACTTTGAAATCTATTTTGTTTGATAGTGGAATAGAAATTCTTTCTTGCTTTTTGGTACCATTTGTTAGGAATATTTTTTTCCATCCTTACAGTTTAAGTTGGTGCCTATCCTTGAGAGTGAGATGGGTTTCTTGTAGACAGCATACAGATAGTTTCTATTTCCTAATCCATTCTTCCAGACTATGTCTTTGGATTGGGGAATTCAGCCCATTAATATTTAAGGTTATTATTGACAGATGTGTGCTGCTTCCTTTTACCTTATTTTCTGTTTGCAATCTTGGTTTAGTTTGTATTTCTTCAGTTATACATTTTTTATTCATTACCTTCTCTAGCTAATTGGGGATAGTTGGTCCTTTCCTCTGATCTTTGAATTTCTTTGAGTATTTTCTGAAGGGTTGATTTTTCTGGACATGTATTCTTTCATCTTGTTTATGTCATGAAATATTTTTTCTCCTTCAAGTATAATTGACATTTGTGCTGGGTATAGAATTCTTGGTTCGCATCTATAGGCATTTAGTACTGGAAATACTTTTTTCCATGTTCTTCTGGCTTTCATCATTTGCACTGAAAAGTCACCTGTAATTCTGAGGGGTTTCCCAAAGATGGAAAGATCTCTTATGCTCATGGATTAGAAAAATTAACATAGTAAAAATGTCCATTCTACCCAAATTGATATACAGATTCAATGCAGTCACAATTAAAATCCCTGTGAATTACTTCATGGACTTGGAAAAAGTCCTTAAATTCATATGGATAAACAAGAGAACTCACATAGCCAAAGCAACCCTGAGCAGAAATAAAATGCAGGGGGATTACTATACCAGACTTCAAACTAGATTATAGGTCTATAGTCTTAAAAATAGCCTGGTACAGGCAGAAAAACAGATCCATAGACCAATGGAACAAAATTGAAGATACAAACTTGAACACACACAATTTCAGCCACCTCACAGTTGACAAAGGGTCCAAAAGGACTCAATGGAAGAAAGACAGCATCTTCAGCAAATGGTGCTGGAAAAACTGGATCACCATTTGCAGAAGAATAAAATTAAACCCCTACTTCTCTGTGTGTACACAAATAAACTCCAAATGGATCAAAGACCTCAATGTGAAACTCAAAACTCTGAAGGTGATACAAGAAAACATTGGCAGCAAGCTACAAGACATAAGCATAGGAAAAGACTTTCTAAATCATACAGCAGTTTCACATGAAATAAGGTCAACAATTGACAAGTGGGATCTCATTGAACTCAGAAGCTTCTGTTAAAAGAAAGACACAACCAATGAAGTGAAGAGAAAATCCACAGAGTGGGAGGAAACCTTTAACAGTGATACATATCTATCAGAACATTAGCATCCGGAATTCATAAACCACTCAAAAAACAAAGAAGAAAGCAAATGACACACTCAAGAGATGGTGTAAAGAGATGAACAGAGACTTCACAAGTGAGGAAATAAAGATGGCTGAGAAACATCTTAAAAAGTGTTCAATATCGTGAAGAATTAAGAAAATGCAAATTAAAACCACTTTAATATATCATCTCATTCAAATAAGACTGCCTAAGATAGAGAAAACAAAAGACATCAAATGCTGGAGAGGTTGTGGAGAAAAGGCAACAGTCATCCACGGTGGGAATGTAAAGTCATACAACCACTATGGAAAGCAGTGTGGGGAAACCTTAAAAGACTAAAAATGAGTCTACCCCTTGACCCAGTCATGCCACTCCTGGGTATATAAACACAAGACTCATCCTACTGGAAAGATACATGCACATCCATGTTTACTGCAGCTTTCTTAACAATAGCTAAGATCTGGAACCAACCCAAATCTCCCTCAACAGATGAGTGGATAGAGAAAATGTGGCACATCTACACAATTGAATTCTATGCAGCAGTAAAGATGACATCAAGAACTTTGCAGGTGAATGAATTGAACTGCAAGACATTATGCTAAGTGAAGTAGCACAGTTCCAGAAAAACAAACCACAAATGGTATCCCTCATCTGTGGATGCTAGCACCAAATATGTAGTAGTAAGGCAAACTTTTTTTTGCATTTACCTTAAAGCAACTGTACTATTATATTGTGAATACCTTAATGGGATCTAGAATTTACCTACCACTTATTTTCAGACTTTGTAATTGTGGTATATGGGGGGAAGGAGGGTATGTGAATGTACTTTAGAGTAATATAAAATTAAAGGGGAAAAACATGAATTCCTAAACATGTTTTTGAATTAATATTCAGTTTCCTTTCAGATGTCATAATTTTGGTATATGTGTGAAAAGCATATATGCCTATTTTGGAGCAATACAAATTGGTGGAAACAACAACAAAAGGACTAAGTCAAATAACTGACTGAAACAGTAAACCAGCACAAAACAATAAATCTCTTCATAGAACAACTTTAAAAAAGATCAAAAGTCAACTCCAAATGGATCAAAGAGTCAATGTGAAATCCAAAACTCTGAAGGTGATAGAAGAAAAAGTTGGCAGCAGCCTACAGGACATGGGTGTTGGAAAAGACTTCCTAAATCAGACAGCAACTGTGCAGGATATAAGTTGAGAATTGACAAATGGGACCTCATTAAACTCAAAAGCTTCTGTACATCAAAAGAAACAATCAAGGAAGTGAAGAGAAAACCCACAGATACATCTGAGAAAGCACTGATTTTTCAGAATATATAGACTATACAAAAAACAAAGAAAGAAAATAAATGACTCACTCAAAAGATGGAGTAAAGAGTTGAACAGAGACTTCACAAGTGAGGAATTAGAGATGACTGAGAAACATCTTAAAAATTGTTTAACCTTGCTAATAATTAAGGAAATGCAAGTTAAACCACTTTAAGATATCATATCACTTGGATAAGACTAGCTAGGATCAAGAAAACAAATGATACCAAGTGCTGGACTCATCTTACTGCAGAGATACATACACAGCCATGTTTATTGCAGCTCTCTTCACAATAGTGAAGAGCTGAAACCAATCCAAGTGCCTCTCAACTTATGAGAGGATAGAGAAAATGTGGTACATCTACACAATAGAGTTCTATGCAGCAGTAAAGAAAGATGACATCATGAACTTTGCAGGTAAATGGATGGAGCAAGATTATATCATGTTAATGTTAGATTATAAAAAAGCATGAACCCCAATAAAAGGCATATGAGGCTTAGGTTACCCCAGGAACATGCTTTACTTCCATGTGGGACTCCGAGCATGAGCCTCCTGCATGCACGTGGTGGAACTGGACAGCATGACAGGGGGCAGGGTCAGGTCAGAGAGAGGGGGACAGAGAGACAGACAGAGAGACAGAGACAGAGAGGGACAGAGAGAGAGAGAGCAATGGCAGTTAGGGCCCACCCATTTATACCCATGGGCGGGGCCTTAGGTACAGGGGAAGGGGGTCAGAAGATTGACAGCTTCTTGAGGAAGTGGGCATATGTGTGCCTCTTGGGATTCTGGGAAGCCTGGACCTAACAGTTAAGTGATGTAACACAAATAAGGAATGGTATCCCTCATCTATGGATGCTACCATCAATTACCTTGTTGTGAGGAAAACTGAGAAACATTAATGTTATGTTCCTCGTTATCTGAAAACAACCGTGCTCTTATATTGTGAATCCTTTAAAAGGTTTTAGAACTAAGCTATCACTTATTTTCAGAGTTACGAATTTTTGGTATATGGGTGAAGGGTATATATGCATATTTTAGAGTAATAAAAGATCAAAAGAATGAGGAAAAAACTGGTTTGTCATGACATTATGTCTAACCACAGTATTTATCTTATGAGTGCTTCTTAGTATATCTTATACAAGGCTGTTTGAGCTTTTGTCCAAGACTTTTGTAAAATATTACACAATAGTTAAAAGTAGCAGGCTGGTGTAACAGCCTTTCTGTATGCTTAACAACCATACTTAATGATAAATTTCTTTTTTTTTTTTTTGAGGGAAATAACTCAGTTTATTGATCTAATGCAGGGTTTTTATACAGGACCTTGTGAGGGTTGAGACATACAGTATTGAGGGTTGGGCCATGCAAGATTTCACACCATATACTTGAGATCACTACAGAAATGTGATAATGCTTTGCCCAAAGCATCAAAGACAATTGGCACCAGGCAGGTTTTCAAAGGCAAGCAGGAGACCAGCAGGAGTCCAAGCTGGAGATTGTTTGCTTATTCCCTAGTTCTTTTGTCAAATGGGAACTTTACATGGAAGGTCGAGGGTGGAGATCTCTAGTTCAGAGTCAGCCTGGGTGTCAGTGAGATCCCATCTCAAAACACACACATGCTACAACATGTTAAAAGTCAAGGGATGTAGCACAGTTGTAGACTCTCTGACTAGCATACTATCTCCAGAACCACAAAACAAAAATGTATTTGATGTTGTAGTGTTGTAGTCTTGTCAGTCCAACAGTGCTTAGATTAAAAACTGAAACATGTTTATGGACAATCATCGTGATGATGTGATTATGTTCAAGATTTTGATATCATATAAACTATACTCATATTAAATTTTCTGTCAAATGTTCTGTGATAATGTAAATGGATTGGTATTTTGATGTTACATTCTTTTTTGTTTTGTTTTGTTTTGTTTTGTTGAGACTTTGTAGCCACCACAGCTGGTTTGGAACTCACCCTGTAGACCATGCTGGTCACATACTTTGAGTTACTTCCCTCTTACAGAGTGCTGGGATTAAAGGCTTACTCCCACTCCCAGCTACATTCTTTCTTTTTTGAGTTGGCACTGGTCTGTTTCTGTAGGCCTTGTTGAAGATACTGGAATGGTACATCAGCCTCCCAAGTACAGACACTACAGTTATGAGTCAACCCCTTCCCCACCGTTTGCATTAGCGTTTTGTTAGTGCTCATTAATTCAGAGCCTTTAATTTAGCTCCCTTAAGATTGACTAGAGGGTTTTTGTTTGCTTTTTTGTTTGTTAGTTTTTTTTTTCCTAAAAGCTGTCATATTTTCCTTAAGGGCTTGCTTGAAGGCTCCTCCTTAGCAAGCCCAAACATCCATCAATCCTGCACTTGTGTTCCACTTTGGGGTTTTTCCCTCCTATAGTACCCCAAATGAAGTCCAGTAAGCACACGTCCTGTCTTGATCCCGCTGCATTGGCCTCCATGATACAGCCAAGTTAGTCCAACAATGTCAGTCCATATTCTGATGAGGCTGAATTCCCATTAGCTGCTTAGTTCACAAGCTGGATATCTCAGCAGTCCTCAGTCCACATTAGAAGGTTAAAAAATCTGTATCTAATGTCCTTGAGGAGTGCCAAAAGCAGAGGCAGCCACAGGGCAGATGTACCTGCCTGTAAGGATTGAAAACAGGCCAAACAACAGTGCTCTTTTTTTTCTTTTTGTCTTTTTGCTAAGATCTCAAGTTTTATGTCTGCAGTACAGTTTCTCTAGTCTTACTGATTATTTATTTCTGGTTGTATTTTCCTTCTGGATGCTTAAGGCAACACAGTTAGCCCAGATTAACCAAGGCTTTGTTTTCTTGAGGATCTCATCCTCAGGAGTCTCTCAAGTTTTTTTTTTTTGGGGGGGTGGTAGCCCCTTGCTCCTTTCAGCTCCTCATCCACCAGTTCAATCCAAGTGAGGACAAAAATCAGGTCTTGCTGGACCAGGCTTCCTTTTTTGAAGCATGAGCAGACTTTCCTCTTTATAAACTGGACACTTGCTGAAGTCCCCTTAGTGGCTCTCCAAGACCTCCATGAATGGGAAGAATGGTGAACCACCCCTGCAGGACATTTCAAGGGATGCCCCCATGCCTAATCCCCTAAGACTTAGTTGAACTCTGAAGGCAAGGAACAAAGTTATCTCCCAGGTCCCTTGGCCAAATTGGTACAGACTTCAAATATGATCCTTTAGTATCCAGAAAGGCTAATTTGCACCAGCCTGTTACATTGCATCTATATTAACATTGTATCCTTTGGAAACAAACTGTATGTTATTTCCATGTCATATTTCTTGATTTGCATCTTTAAATTTTAATCCCATATTACTCTAAAAGATGCACACATGCCCTCCATAATATAATAAAAATCCAAGGTCTGAAAATAAGTGTTAGGTCAGCTCTAGAACCTCTGTAGGGATTCCCAATATAAGAGCACCATTGTCTTTAAATCATGAGGAATATAGCATTAACATTGTTCATTTTGTCTTACACCTAGGTACTTGGTATTAGCACCCACAGATGAGGGATAAGATTCATTGTTTGTTTTTCTGGGACTGTGTTACTTCACTTAGGATAAAATCTTCTAGTTCCATCCATTTACCTGCAAATTTCATGATGCCATCTTTACCACTGCATAGTACTCCATTGTGTAGATATACCATTTTCTGTACCCATTCATCTGTTGAGGGGCACGTGGGTTGATTCCAGCTCTTTGCTATTGTGAATAGAGATGCAATAAACATGGCTGTACATGTATCTCTGCTGTAAGAAGAGTCTGATGGACATATACCCAGAAGTGGTATGGCTGGGTCAGGTGGTAGGCTCATTTTGAGTCTTTAAAGAGTTCTCCAAACTGCTTTCCATAGTGGTTGTACAAGTTTGCATTCCCACCAGCAGTGGATGAGTGTTCCTTTCCCCAAACCCGCTCAGGCATTTGGTATCATTTGTTTTCTTGATCCTAGCCAGCCCTATTGGGGTGAGATGATACCTAAAAGTGTTTTTAATTTGCATTTTCTTATTTATTAGTGATGTTTAACACTTTTAAAGATGTTTCTCATGCATCTCTATTTCCTCATTTGCGAAGTCTCTGCTCAGCTCTTTACTCCATCTTTTGATTGTGTTCTTTGTTTTCTTACATATTTGTTTTTTGAGTAGTTTATATATATTCTGGAAGTTAATGCTCTGTCAGATGTATCAGGAGTGAAGGTTTCCTCCCATTCTGTGGGTTTTCTTTTTACATCCCTGATTGTTTCTTTTGCTATACAGAAAATTTTGAGTTTAATGAGGTCCCACTTGTCAATTGCCCACCTTATTTCCTGTGTAGCTTCTGTCTGATTTAGAAAGTCTTTTCCTACACCTGTGTCTTTTAGATTGCTGACAACTTTTTCTTCTACCACCTTCAGAGTTTTGGGTTTAAAATTGAGGTCTTTGATCCATTTGGAGTTGATTTTTGTACAGGGTGAGACGTAGGGGTTTAATTTTATTTTTCTACAAGTGGAGATCCAGTTTTGCCAGCACCATTTGCTGAAGATGCTGTCTTTCCTCCGTTGAGTATTTTTGGCCCCCTTGTCAAATATAAGGTGGCTGAAATTGTATGTGCTCAAGTTCAGATCTTCAGTTTGATCCATTGGTCTATGGGTCTCTTTTTCTGCCAGTACCAGGCTGTTTTTATGACTATAGCGCTGTAGTATAGTTTGATGTCTGGTATAGAAATTCCCCCTGTATTGCTTTTTTTCACTCAGGGTTGCTTTGGCAATTTGGGGTCTTTTGTTGTTCCATATAAATTTAAGAATCTTTTTTATCCCCAAGCCTGTGAAGAATGTCCTTGGGATTTTAATTGGAATTGTGTTGAATCAGTATATTAATTTGGGGAGAATGGACATTTTTACTATATTAACTTTTCTAATCCATGAGCAAGGGAGGCCTTTCCATCTTCTGATGTTTTCTTCAATCTCCTTCTTCAGGAGTTTATAATTTTTGTTGTAGAGATCTTTGGTGTCTTTGGTTAGGTTTGTTCCTAGGTATTTTATTGTTTTTGAGGCTATTGTGATTGGGAAGTTCTCCTTATATTTCTTCTTCCGTTGCTTATTGTTGCTGTAAAGGAAGGCTACTGATTTTTCTAGGTTAATTTTTTAGCCTGCCATTTTACTGAAACTCTTAATCATTGCTAGGAGTTTTCTGGTAGAGTTTTTAGCATCCCTTACATAAACTATCATATTGTCTGCAAACAGGGATAGTTTGACTTCTTCTTTTCCAATTAGTCTTCCTTTAATTGCCTTTTCTTGCCTTATTGCCCTAGCCAGTGTTTTAAGCACTATATTGAAGAGGAGTGGTGACAAGACAGCCTTGTCTGGTTCCTACCTTTATGGGGAATCCTAACTTTTCTCCATTTAGGATGAGGTTGGCTGTGGGTTTCTTGTATATGGCTTTGATTATGTTGAGGAATGATCCTTCCAGTCCAATTCCCTCTAGTACTTTAATCATGAAGGGATGCTGTATTTTGTTGAAGGCTTTTTCTGCATCAATTGTCCTTCAGTCTATTTATGTGTTTTATGATATTTACTGATTTTCATTTGTCGTACCATCCTTGCATCCCTGGTATGACTCCAACTTGATCATGGTGGGTCTGTATATGGTTTGCAAGTATTTTGTTGAGAATTTTTGCATCTGAGTTCATTAATGAGATAGGTCCATAGTTCTCTTTTTTGGTTGCATCCTTGCCTGGTTTTGCTATTAGAGTGATGCTGGCTTCATAGAAGGAATTTGCAAGATTTCCCTCTACTTGTATCTTTTTAAACAGTTTGAGTAATAATGGTTGTAAGTCCTCTTTAAATATTTTATAGAATTCTGACGTGAAACCATCTGGGCCTGGGCTTTTTTAGTTGGGAGGTCTCTTATTACATTTTCAGTTTCTTCGTATGTTATGGACCTGTTTAAGGTGTGAATCTCTTCTTGGTTTAGCTTTGGCAAATCCCTGGATTGCAGATTATCATCCATTTCTCTTAGGTTTTCAAATTTACTAGAGTATAGGTTTTTTAAGTACTCCCTTATGATTGTCTGGATCTTTTCATTGTCTGTTTCGATATTTCCCCTTTCTTCACAAATTCTATTGATTTGAAGTTGCTCTTTCTTTCTTTCTTTCTTTCTTTCTTTCTTTCTTTCTTTCTTTCTTTCTTTCTTTCTTTCTTTCTTTTGGTTAACTGGGCTAGTGGCTGTCTATATTGTTTATTCTCTCAAAGAACCAACTTTTGGATTCATTGATTTTTTTTTTTGGTACTGTTTTCTTTGTTTCTATTTCATTGATTTCCGCTCTGATTTTTGTTATTTCTTCCCGTCTGTTGCGTTTAGGGTTCATTTGCTGATGTCTTTCAAGTGTTTTTAGTGGCAGTGTTAGCTCATTTATTTGTGCTCTTTCTATTTTTTTAATGTGGGCAACCAGGGCTATAAACTTCCCTCTTAGTACTGCTTTATATTGTCCCACAGGTTTTGTTGTGTTGTACTGTCATTGTTGTTTAGTTCCAGGAATGCATTTCTTTCTTCCTTTATTTCCTCCTTGACCCATGCATTATTCAGGAGTGTGTTGTTTAGTCTCCATGTGTTCCTGTATGTAGCAGGGCTTATCCTGGTGTTGATATTGAGCTGTATGTTCTCTGGTGTTTGGGTGGAATATTCAGAAGATGTTTGTGAGGTCCATTTGCTGTATTGTATTGTTCAGTTCAGATGTCTCTCTGTTTATTCTTTGCCTGGATGATCTGTTCAAAGGACTCAGTGGGGTACTGAAATCCCCTACTATGAGTGTGCTGGGGGTAATCTGTGCTTTGTGGTCCTGTAGAGTTGTATTTATAAAGATCTGTGCACAGGAGTTTGGTGTATATGTATTCATGACTGTGAAGTCTTCACGGTTAATTTTTCCTTTGATAAGGATGTAATGGCCCTCTTTGTCTCTTCTAATTGCTTCTACTTTGAAGTCTATTTTGTCTGATATTAAAATAGTCATTCCTGCTTTCTTCTTGGTACCATTACTTGGAATATTTTTTTCCATCCTTTCACTTTAAGTTGGTGCCTATCCTTGAGGGCAAGATGTGTTTCTTGTAGACAGAATATTGATGGAGTCTGTTTCCTAATCCATCCTCCCAGTCTATGCCTTTTGATTGGGGAGTTTAGTCCATTAATATTTAAGGTTACAATTGAGAGATGTGTGTTGCTTCCTTTCACCTTATTATCCATTTGCATTTTTAGTCTAGGTTTCTTCTTCTGCATTTCTGCTTTTATTAATTTCTCTTTCAAGGTGTTTGGGGGTAGTTGCTCCCCTCCTCTGTCCTTTGAATTGCTTCAAGAATTCTCTGAAGGGTTGGTTTTCAGGACATGTATTCTTTCATCTTGTTTACATCATGGAAAATGTTTCTCTTTCCTTCAAATAGAATTGACATTTTTTTCTGGGTGTAGTAACCTGGTTTGGCATTTATATTTCTTTAGCACTGGGAATGCTTTGGTCCAAATTCTTCTTGCTTTCATAATTTACACCAAAAAGTCAGCCGTAATTCTGATAGGTTTCCCCTTATACGTAATTTGTTCTTTTTCTTTTGTGGCTTTCAGAATTTTGTCTTTGTTTTGGGCATCTAGTATCTTAACTATGATATGGTGAGGGGAGTTTCTTCTCTGGTCCAGTCTATTTGGTGTTCTATGCGTTTCTTGTATTTGTATGGAATTGTCTTATTTTTTGTTTGGGGAATTTTTTATCTATTATTCTGTTGATGATCTGATCAATACAATTCTCTTGGAATTCTTCTCCTTACTCAATCCATATGATGCAGAAGTTTGATCTTTTCATAGTGCCCAGCATTTTCTGATTGTTCCACTCTTGTGTATTTTTAAACTTTTCATAATTTTTACTTGAGCTTTTCAGTTATTCTGTGTTATCTTTCAGGTCTGATATTCTTTTTTCTGCTTCCTCCATTCTGCTTCTGAGGCTTTTTCCCATTCTTTCCTTTTGATTGGATGAGTGTTCGATTTCCTTTTTCATTTCATCCTGCATTTTCTTTAGTATTTCTACTTCCTTTTGGAGCTTCTCAATCTTTTCTTGTAGTTCCTTGTTTTGCTCATTGGTTTCCTTTTTCATTTCAGCATGGGATCTTTTCAGTGTTTCCACTTCCTTCAGGAGTTTGTCATTGTCTCCCTCTAGGTCCTTTCTGAGTTATTCTACGATCTGTATCCTGGGCTACCTCTATGGAGATCCCATTGTAGGAGTCCTCCACAGGCTCTGTACAGTTTGGTGTGGGGTTATTCTGGGCTTTTCCTCTATTGCTCTTTTGTTGTGCTCTTTGCATGTCCTTTACATTTTGCCTGTATTTTGTTGTGAATCTCTAATACCTCTTCATCATGTTGAGGGATTGCTTTCCTTGATTCCTTCAGGTGCCTTCATTGTATTCTCTTTATTTATGTAGTGTTGACTTGTTTATGCTTTGGGCTTTCAATTTTGGTTATATATTGGAAGGTATGGTTCACTCTTCCCTTTCTGTTCAACAAGAACTGGGTGGGTAACAGCCCAGATGACACCTTCTGAACACTGTATGTCCTCTGTTGACAGCTAGCTTTCTAGGTTGGTTGTAGGGCTTACTGGAACCTCCCTCTGGAGTTCTAGTTGGGGGTGAGGGAGTTGATTGCTTAGCCTGTGCATTGGTACCTGGTGCCCCAGCACTGGCATGAGCCAGCAGCCTCTGTGCAACACAGGCTAGGGACTGGAATCTCACCTCCCAGGGTGCTATGCTTCTGGCTGACACACATGCCCACCAGCCCTCACCCAGTGCCCCAACTCTGTTGTGGGCCAGCAGCCTTTTTGTAACACGATAACTTTGTTTCTTACTCTCAGAGGTCAACTAAGTCCCAGGGGACTATGCATGGGAGCATCTCTTGAAATGTCCTGCATATGTGAGTTGCCAGTCTTCCTGTGCAGGCAGGGAGATCCACCAAGGGGACTTCAACCATTATCCAGTCTATAAAGAGGAAAGTCTGCTTATGCTTCAAAAAGGGAAGCCTGGTCTAGCAAAACCTGACTTTGTCCTTGAGTGGATGGAACTGGTAATTGAAAAGCCTAAAGGAGCCAGGGGCTTCCCCCTGCCCCTGCAAATCTGAGTGACCCTTGAGGATCAGATCCTCAAGTGACCTTGAGAAAACAAAAACCTTGGTTAATCTGGGATAGCTGTGTGGCCTTAAACATCCAAAAGGAAAGTATAATGAGAAATGAAGAGATAGTAAGGCCTTAGAAATTGTACTTCATGTATAAAACTTGAGATGTTAGTAAAAAGACAAAAAGAAAAAAAAGAGCACAGCTGTATTACCTGTCTTACTGGCAAGTGCAGCTACCCTATGGCTGCCACTGCTTTTGTCCTACTTCAAAGACATGAGACACAGCTTTTCAACCTTCCAATATGGACTGAAGACTCCTGTCTCTTCAAGAATCTGCTAAACCTTCAGTGCCAGATGGGGACTGCTGAGACATTGAACTTGTGGAATGAGTTACTACTGGAATTTCAGCCTCTTCAGAGTATAGACTGCCATTGTTGGACTACCCAGGCTGTATCACGGGGACCAGTACAAGTAGACCAAGACAGGACAAGTTGCTTCCTGGACCTCATTTGGTGACCATGGGAAGGGAAAATCCCAGTCTGGAGCACAAGGGCAGAACTGATGGTGGTTTCGGCTTGCCAAGGAAGAGCCTTCAAACATGACATCTTTCAGCTTAATAAACAAAAAAATCATAAGCTGAAGATGCTAAAACCTATGATATATGTGGCATGCATATATGCATATTTTGGAGTGATGCATATTGGAGGGAATAACAACAACAAAACAACAACAAGACTGGGTCAAAGAACTGACTGAAAGGTGTAGTTCTGCTCAAAACAGTAAACTTCTGCATCAATAATTTTGAGAGAGACTGAGAAAAAGATGAAAAAAATGTCTGGCAGAATGCATGAGCTCTGGTGGGGTTGGGGGTAGGGAGAGGGACACGGGTCTAGATTTGACTTGAAATTTTGTATGAAATGCACAGAACTTCAATAAAAAATTGGCTTTGAAAAAAAGACTGAAAAAAAAGATGCAAGACATGTATGGCAAAATGCATGATCTCAAGTGGGGTAAGGGCATGAAAAGGTGAATGAGTCTGAAATTGGACTGAGAAATGTGGTATGAATTATACAAAACTTAAATTAAAAAAAAACGCAAAACGTAAAAATATTTTCCCACATATTTTTGTTTGGGAAGTTAATGTACTTACAACATTTTTTCAATTACATCAGACCAAACTGAACATATCTCAACATAAAAAAATGGGAAAGAATTACATAAAAAATTGAAAAGTACACACAATTAGATATATAGGTATTTAAACAGTACTAATTGTTATGGTAGGTTTCTTTGGTATAGACACAGATGTTTGGATGGTATGTTAATTCATGATTTACATTTTCTTCTGTTAAGTATGGCAGGGTCTTCGTGTGGTTTATAACATCTCCTAACCATTAGAGGATGTAAGCTTGTGGCATCAGCCGTGGGTTATTCCTCCAAGGAGAGAGCTAATAGCCAATTAGATTTGGGATATACAGACATATGGCTGCCACTGCTGCACAGTATTTCCAGGCAGATGAGGTGTAGCTGGTGCTGACGGAGGAGTCTTGCTTGACTCAAGGAGACCTATATTTGCTTTATTGGTTTAGTGGTCTTTGGTAACACTTTCTGGCATCCCAGAGACCATCTGTATACTTGCAAGTGCGGTCTCCATACATCTTTCCCATGTTTATATCAGGGCTTCAACAGCAGGGCCTTATTGCCTCTCTTCCTGCAGATATCCCAGTTTGGAGGCAAGGAGCCTTTACCATTTGTGGGGGCTTGGATCTGCTGGCCAACATCTCCTTGGTAGAATAATCCATTGTTGATGTCAGAGCTCCTGTAGTAATATATTTTGTTTAAGTGCATAGCTTAAGGAACTTTAGCATTATATTTGGCTCTGAATAGAGAATAATCCTTTTCACAGTTTCTATTAAATTAAAGAAGGCAGTTTTACTGATTTTACAAGAGAATACCTCTATAACAGCTGGTTCCAATCTACAGCTGGAGAACGACCTCATCATCATGTTATTTCTCCTTATTCTACTGTTTAAATACCTATATATCTAATTGTGTGTGCTTCATTAGTAGGATTGAAAGGCTATATATTATACTGTTTAATACCTAAATATCTAATTGCATGTGCTTCATCAGTAGGATCAAAGGTTATGCCTGGACAAGCTGGCAGCCCATGAAAGAAAACAGCCAGAACTGACTAGAGACCAAGACATCAGCTCCAGAGAAAGTAGAGTGTTTTGCTTCTCATCCACCTGTGCCCCTTTTCTAAACCTAGGGAACAGTCTGCGGAAGAGGGGGCATGGTAGAATGTAAGGGCTTCGATTGGGGTTAATGGTGAAACTACAACAATATAGACTGGACACTCATTTGATCAACTTGATTGAACAAGTACAAGTCCCCCCTGGTGGATGGTGGGACCCATGAGCTGTGTAGGTTTGGGCACAACTGCTTGCAAATTGGTTTTACATGAAGGATGCTTGTACTCACAAATTATCACTTACTGTTAAAAAAAATGAAAAAACAAAACAAAAAAGCAGAGAAAGATGCAGAAAACTTACGGCAGAATGCATGATCTAGGATGGGTAGGGGTGGGGTGGGGGGAAGGGAAGGGGATATATGCCTGAACTGAATTGGAAAATGTTGTATGAAACACACAAAGCATCAATAAAAAAAATAAAAAATAAAATTGAAAAGTAAAGACAAGGGCAAAACTCAAATTACATTGCTAGCACTCAGAAAAAGTGTAGTATTATCTAAAAAGTACATGGATACAACAGCTGCTAAAGTACCATTGCAGGTAACTCTACGCATGCCATTTAAAATGAAAACCTGCCATAATAAACTTTATTAGATCTCAGAACAATGGTGAAAATTCATAGTAACCATGTTGGCTAATATTGACTCTCAGATTGCTGGAACATGACTTAGGAGACAAGCCCTTGAGGATTCCTGTGGAAGGTTATCTTGATTAGATTTTGAAATGGGAAGCCTACCCTAAAAGTGGATATATCACCCTACTGTAGATCTGTAAAATATTAATCATTAATAGCCACATCACCATTTCTACAATAAGCTGTCTTGAAATATCCTCTGCCAAAGAAATTAGTCCATAGCTTTGCAATTTAGGTTCTGGGAAGCATTTGTGTTGTGGGCAAACTCCAGCCACTCTCTTTGGCAAAATATACCAATTTGTGCTTAAGTCCTTATTTTCCTCTGGAACTCCATTGCTCGCATCCTTACTTTCTTCCAGGCTCCTAGTAGAACGGCCTGTTAAGCTCTGCTTACAGGAGTCAACATCTTTTTCTAGCCAAAAGCTCCAAAGCCTTCATTTCTCTAAACACCCACATGTTCAAATCCAACACCCCACTCTGGTACCAGTTACTGTATTAGTCACTTTTCACTTGCTGTGACAGAACCACCGTGACCAAGGGAACTTATACAAGGAAGAGTTTATTTAAGTTTACAATTCTCATTTCCAGGGAATTAGAGTTCATCATGGCTTGGAGACATGGTGGCAGGTGCTGGAGCAGAAAGCCAAGGTTCTCATCTTCAAGCAGGCACAGGAAGCAGAGAGAGTGACTGGAGACTGGCAAGTCTTTTTGAACTCCCTAAGCCTACCCCCAGTGAGGTGCTTCCTTGAGCATGACCACACCTTTTAAGACCTCCTAAAACAGTGCCACCAACTGGGGACAAAATGTCCAAATACTTGGAGCCTATGGGATCATTCTCATTTAAACCACCACACCTGGCATGGATGTTGGATTGCATAAGAAGGTGAAAGCTAACTGAACAAGGGAAATCACCTTTCATTCTTCTGACTGCAGGGACATTTAATCAGTTGACTCAAGTTCCTCATACCAGGGATTCTTCAGTATGATGTACTGTACCCTGGAACTGTGATCAAGATAAACCTCTTTCTCCTTTAAGCTGTTTTTTTTTTTTTTTTTTTTTTTTTTTTTTCAGTGTATTTTATTACAGCAGTAGGGAAAAACAACTAAGACAGTAGCCAAGAGAATACTGAGGGATTAAGCAAACACAGCCTAACAATGCTAGAAAATTCTGTGAGCCTTTTCATTGGTCCTTGGGCCCTCCTTGCCTTTTCATTGGTCCTTGGGCCCTCCTTTCCATGCTTCTGTGAGAGTTTCAGTGAGGACAAGGTGTTTCCCCAGTGTGACAATCTGGTCCCCAACTCCTGAAAAAGCAGAGAAGATCTTGTTCATAATAAATTGCAGTAGTGTGCTCTGACCTGAAGTCAAGAATAATATTCTCTTTGTATAGCAGATTATGGGAAGTCAAAGGCTTCCAACCATTTTAAGTTAAATATCCAAAACACAATGACTTAAAGATAGAGGTTATGAAACAAGAGAGGAGTTAAATCATGGAAGGAAAAAGTGGATACCTTTCAGAGATTAAGGCATTCAGAAGGTTTTCTATATGCCAAGAAATTTCTAAATTTAACGAATAACAGCTACCAAAATCTTCGTATATTATTTTTTCTTTGCATTAAACACATAGAGAATTAGTTTCTAGCAAAAGTGGTTTTTAATGCGTACTTATTTTATTATTTATTTATTTATTTATTTGTGTGTGTCTGTGTGTGTGTGTGTGCATGTGTGTGAATGTATGCAACATGTGTGCAGGTATCTGTGGAGGCCTGTGTAGATTGATGGACCCATTAAACTTGCAGTAAACAGGTGGTTGTGAGGCTCTCAATATAGGTGATAAAAACTGATCACAGGAAGAGCAGGAAGCTCTCTTAACTGATGAGCCATCTCTCTGTCCAGCCTCCTCCACCATGCACAGATGTGATTCTTTTTTTTAAGAATATTAGAGTCTATATACTTCAAGGAATCTTATCTTTAGTATTGCATAATTGCTCTCTCTCTCTCTCTATCTATCTCCCTGTATTTGCATAAAGTCTTCATTATTCTTTTAAATTTTGATGAAAACTTGTCCTATGTAAAATAGCATGCCTTTGTTTGATCTTATTAGTGCCTGTAAGCATCAAAATAGTCTAAGCTTAGAAGAAGAACCAGACAAGTTGGTATATATGGAGTTCATCCTGCAGGCCCATAAGTAAGCACTGGCATTAGATACCATATGTGTGTTCTGTTGCTCTATTATTTTACATGTGTGTGTTCATGTGGGTAAGTTTATGTGTGCATGTGTGTATGGTAGCTTAACATGTACAAATAAATGTCCTTTTCTATTACCATTCCAAGTAAACAGACCGCATGTCTCTACTGATCCTGTTTCTCACCTTTTGGATCTCAGTTTGACTGTGGTCCCAGATTATACAATATTGAAATGAAACAAATTAATTTTCTATCTCTTTCTATCTCTTATGTATTGATTATCTGCTTCACTATTATCTATCTTCCTCCCCACTCAAAATAAGCTATAAATCAAGGTTGTCGAGACCACTCATAACAAAAATGAAGTCTTTAAATTCCTTAAGTTAAAATTATTTTATTTATTATTTTTCATGTATGAGTGCATTGACTATATGTGTGTAAGTGTACCTGTGTCATGCATTACCCATGGAGGTCAGAAGAGGGTGTCACATCCCCTGGAACTGGAGTTATGGATGGTTATCAGGTACCATGTGGGTGCTAGCAATCAAATCTCACTCCTTTGCAGGAGCAGCCAGTGCAAAAAAGAGTTGAGTCATCTCTCCAGCCCCCCCCCCAAAAAAAAAGGCTTTAAGTTTTAACTCTAGGAACTCTATGAGAATCAAAGAGAGGATATGAAACATGCTTCTGTATTTCTGACAGGGAGAGAAGAACAGAACCATTACCAAATGCCAGAGATCATTCTGTTCTTTATCATAGACTGTCCTATTCCATAGTTCCTTTTATCCAGGCCACGATGTCTGGCTATCAAGAAGGATGATTATTGGCCCTGAGAGATGGTTCAATGTTTAAGAGAACTAGGTGCTCTTGCAGAATTCAGTTCCCAGCATCACCATGGCAGCTACAAACACTCTTTAATTCCAGTGCCATGAGATCTGACACCTTCCTCTAGCCTCCTCCATGGGCATTGCACACATGTAGTTCATGTATATACTTGCATACAAAACACTCATACACATAAAAATAAAAATTAAAATAAAGATGATTTTAAGGCATACTAAAAGATAATGAGAGCCAACTAACTAATGAAACACATGAAAATAGTTTGAAACATTGTAAGAATCCTGGCCAGACTCAAATATTGCAGAAACATTAAACTTATTGGACCAGCAACTTAAAGCAATGATTATACACTAAGAGCTCTAGTGGATAAGATTCAAAGGAGAGCATTATGTAAAATGAATAGTTCATCAAGAAAACAAAAACATGTAACAAGTAAATAATAGAGACAGAAAACATAAGAATCAACATCAGAGAGTGAAATAAAAATTTTTGAAATAACTGTTTAAGAGAGCTCAATTTTGATAATGAAAGCAAAGCACACATAATAATCTAGTGAAGTAATATACAACTTGAACAGCACTAGATAGCAACCAGAACTAAGATGCATATAGGGAACTCCACTCAAGTTCAGGAAAATACACATTATTTGCAGGTGCATTTTTCCCAAGTGGATAATGTTATGACAGAAGAAAGTCTTTAGTTGGGTGACACTATGCATGCATATTATTTTCTATCCTCATTAACGAACCACACACACACACACACACACACAGACACACATACATTTTATAGAAAGTACATTTTATTTGGATTACAGTTCCAGATCCCAGAAGAATTAGAGTCCATCATGGAGCAGAGGCATGGCAAAGTGTTCCGAGCAGTAGCAGAAAGCTAAGCACTCACATTGTCAAGCTGGCACAGGCAGCGCATGGTGACTGGAAATCCTACAAGGTTTAAATATTCTCAAAACCTGCCCATATTTTCCAATGAGGTCACACCTCTTAAAACCGCCCAGAACAGTGCCACCAACTAGAGATAAAATGTCCAAATAAATGGAGCCTGTGGGGGACATTCTCATTCAAACTACCACATTCCAGTCCCTGGTCCCTATAGGCTCATTACCACATAAAATGCAAAATGGATTTAGTCTACCTTAAAAGATTACATAGTCTTTTCAGAAGGTCTCTTCTGAGGCTCAAGGAAGTCTCTTAACTATAAGCTCCTGTAACATCAAGACAAATTACACACTTCTGGCATACAATGGAACGAAATACACATTCCCATTCCAAAAGGGAGGAATGGGGGCACAGTGTGGAAACAAGACCAAAACCCCTCAGACAAACACCAAATCCAGTAGCTTCGTGCCCAACTTCCAGGGCTTTACTTCCAAAGGGCTAAGATGGCTCAGCCCCTCCAGCTTTGGCATGTGCGACATATATCTCTGTCTTGGGCTTGTACCACTGCCTGTATGGAGTGCTTCCTGTCAGATGTCTCAAGCTCTGGCATGTGGAATGTCTTCTTGGGGTCTCCACTGTCAACCAGGCTTCACCTTCATAAAGGCTTACTAGGCCTCTCTTTGTGCAGGAACATCCCTGCTGCACAGTGCCTGGGCTCAGGGGCTCTCTGAAACCATGGAGGAAGAACTGTTTCATCTTTCATGCCTTTTTAAAGCCAGTATCCTGTGAACAACACTGTCAAGTTCGGTTGCTGCCCTGTAGTGGACTCTGGTTCACTTCATCCACATTACCTGAAGATTTTTCTTTCTTTTTTTTTTTTTTTTACTTTTTTAAAATTTAATTTATTTTTTATGTGTATGAATGTATTGTCTGCATGTAGGTTTCAGTTGTGCACCCATGTCGTACAATGCCACGGAGGTCAGAAGAAGGTGTCCAATTCTCCTGGAACTGGAGTTAAAGATGGTTCTCAGCCTCCATGTGGGTGCTGGGGATCGATCAAACTCTGGTCCTCTGCAAGAGCAGTCAGCGCTCCTAACTGCTAGGCCATCTCTCCAGCCCCACCTGAAGATTTTTCTATGCTGTGGTTTCCGTGCCAATTTTCCTTTCACAAATTGGAGGATTAGCTGGGTGTGGTCTTGCCCTGAAAATGCTCTTTCTGTTGTGTAAATGAAAACTTCTAAGCCTCTCCTTAATCAGGCTAATGTCGTTATCATAGAAATCCACACCTTGAGCACACTGTTGGCTCCAACTTTCATCTTCCTAGTGTTGTTTTTGAATTTCTTTTTGTCCAATTTGTTCTTTTTCATAGTTGATCTGCATATTTGTCACCTTTAATCACCATACCACCATTTCTAAGTTTTGGCTGTCTTGAAATTTCCTCTGCCAAGGAAAATAATCCATTGCTTTTCAACATAGCCTCAAGTAAGCTCTTAGGCTATGGGCAGACTCCAGCTAGACTCTTTGCCAAAGTATCATAATTGCTGCTTAAGTCCTTATTTCCCTCTGAAACTACACTGTTCCCAGCACTACTTTCTTCCAAGCTCCTACTCGAAAGGCCCATTATGCTCTGCTTAGAGCAGTCAACCACTTTTCTAGTCTAACCTTCCAAAGTCTTCCACATTCCTTCCCAAATCCATGTGGTCAGGTTTGTTACAGCCATGCCTCGTAATCCTGGCCCACCTCTGTATTAGTTATTCTCTGCTGCTGAGATGAGACACCATGACTATGACAATCTAGAAAGAAGAGTTCATTTGAGCTTATGGCTCCAGATTCTAGAGAGATTGGAGTCCATCATGGAGGGAAGGTATGCTCAGGTGTCTGGAGCAGGAGCAGACAGCTAAGCACTCACATCATCAAGCAGGCACAGGAAGCAGGGTTTAATTACTATATTTTAACTGTGATGACTTCATTAAAGAAGTGAATTAATTTAATCTTTGAAACCTAATACATATTTGTATGTCTGTGTGTATGTCTGTGTTTGTGTATGCATGTATGTGTATATAGTGAATTGAGAAAGTGACTCCGTTTTGTTCTAGCTGACTCCATTTTGTACTTCGCTTGACTGCCCCGCCTGCCTTCACTAACCCCATTCTGCTGGGCAGAGTATTCTCATTCAGTTACACCTGAATTTCAGGAAGTCTATTGTTTCTGCAGAACTGAAAAAAATTGCTTCGCCTAATTGAATCTTATATTATTTGACCTGCCTCTGGTATGGTGTAATTGTGGGTTTTGGCTTTATAAACCCTGTCTGCCTTTCCTTGGGGTAGAGAGCTCCTTTGGGCCTGAACATACTCTCAACCACTGGACTCTTAATTTGACCATCACTGTGATTTGCATTGGGTATAATAACAGTGTATGGGGTGTGTATTCATATTTTGTGTGTGCCTGTGTGTGTGGGAGTGTACAGGCACATGTATGAGTGTGCTTCTGAGGGCCAGAGGTTGATATGGCATGGCCCTTTATCAGTCTCCATTTTATTTTTGAGACAGGGCTTTTCACTGAACTTAGTGCTCATCAACTGATTAGCCAGATAGCTCTGGAGATCAACCAGTCTGTCCCTCCTCTCCCCAGCACTGGGGTTTCAGACACATGTGACTTTTATTGGGATTCACATTATCTGAACTTGGGCCTTCTTGCTTGCACAGTGAGCACTTTATTTGATTGAGCCATTTCTCCAGCTCCAGATCATGACACACACATTCCAATAAGTTGTTCAGTTAGTTAGTTGTTAAGTTTTAGAACCTACTTGAAACAGAAGTTTGGAATGGCAGGCAAATTTTACTTTTAAGTTTAACTGCATATTATTCTTTTGCTGAACTTCCTAGTCTCCCCCACCCATGTCAGGAAATGGTCACTCCAGATTCTACATTCACTTCTGCAGTGTATTTCTTTGCAAATGATTTCCTATTGCATGTACATTTGAATCTAAAATTTTCACTTTGGTTTCTTCTAACTTTTGAAAAAATGGTTAGGCTATTTATAATCTTTGGAGATTTGGCTTTACTTGGTGTTAAGTTACTAATATTTACCACTATTGTTGCATTTCTGTGATGTGTTAAGGACATAGATTATTTCCCTGTGTGGACATAACAGACACTATGTAGGTACTGCTAATTTATTCCTCTCTGTTTTCAATTTGCTTTGAGAGCAGTACTGTCATTAAAGTTCTTATTCATAGCTGCTATTATATCTGTAACTTGTTCATAATTGGGAGATTTGTTGAGCAACAACTAAGATTAAGTATAAGATGATGGGGATGGAGATGAAAAAGTAAGTTTCCAATGTAATTTCCATGGAAATTACAATAGAGTGCATGCTCTAAGTGTAAATGTGCCGTAAGGAAATCTGTTTATTCTCTTTAGATATAACTCAGAAATTCCTTCTTCTTGTGTCACAGAGCAAGACTGAGAGAGGAGGAGGATGAGGAGGAGGAGGAGGAGAGAAAATTATGGAAATAAGGAAGTGGAAAAAGGAAGGAAAGGAGGGAGAGAGGATGGAATGAAAGAACAATTGAAGAGAATGAGCAGGAGGAAGGGAAGAGGAAAGGAAATGAGGGAAAGGTAGGAAGGAGGGCTGGAGAGATGGGCCAGTGGTTAAGAGTGCCAACTGCTCTTACAAAGGACCCGGGTTAGATCCCCAGCACCCACATGGTGGCTGAGAACCATCTGAAACTTCAATTCCAGGAGAACTCCAGTTCCAGGGGAATCCGACACCCTCTTCTGACCTCCGTGGCATTGCACGACACGGGTGCACAGACCTACATGCAGACAGTACATTCATACACATACAGAAATAAATAAAATAAGAAAAGAAAGTAAGACAGGAAGGGCTGGATGACGAAAGAAATAAAGAGTAGGTCAAAAGTACCCCCCAAATTAATTATGATTCACAATTATTTTCAATAATTATCTTTGTGTGCATTTAAGATGATGTTTCTTGGGGGCTGGAGAGATGGCCTAGTGGTTAAGAGCACCGACTGCTCTTGCAGAGGACCTGGGTTTGATCCTCAGCACCCACATGGTGGCTGAGAACCATCTGTAACTCCAATTCCAGGAGAACTCTAGTTCCAGGGGAATCTAACACCTTCTTCTGACCTCCTCGGCATTGCAGGATATGGGTGCACAGACCTACATGCAGACAGTACATTCATACACATAAATAAAAAAAGATGATATTTCTTGCATTTATGTCAGGAATTACTTTCTTCTGGACAACTCTTGCCTTGTTTGATTAGATACACTGATAACATATTCCTGGACCAATGGTAGAAGTAAGCTAAGTCTTGAAAGGTGTAAAAAGGATCTTACTTTCCCTGTATGAGAATACCTAATTCTTAACAGGGTTAGTGATTTTTAGAGAACATGAACTATAAGCTTCCACTGTTTAAGATCTCTCAAGGACAAGCTTAGAAAAATCACTCTGAAGAAGAAATGAGAAATAAGGTACTATTGTCATTCATAAATCATGAGATGGTTAGTTATAATGGTAAAATGGACACAACCTAAAATCATGTGGGAAGAGGTCTCAATAAGGGATTGTACAGATCAGTGTGGTCAGTGTGCATGTCAGTGTTGATTACCTTAAGTGACATGAGAAGATCTGGCCTGACCATGAGCAGCACCAGTCCCTGGTTTGGGGCCCTGGACTATGTAAGAGCAGACAGAACTAGCCGTGCGTTCATTTCCCTCTGCTCTTCCTGTGATGTGCCTAGCTGATTCCAGGTCCTGCCTTGACTTCAGATTAATGATGAACCATTACCTGCACTTGTGAGCTAAAACACACCTTTTCTACCTAAGGTTTTTTTTTTTTTTTTCAAGTTGCTTTTTTTTTCACAGGAACTGAAATGAACTATGCAGAATTATCTGCTGAATTCTGTGTTCTGTTCTTTTAAGGGAATGATAATAATCCCTTTCAAGAGAGGAAAATCTCAAAACTTCATAGTTGCCCAGCTACTAACTCTTAGGTAGCAAACAGGACTTCCTATCTGAATATGTAGACAGCTTCTAGATCAGCTTGGTACTTTAAATTTCTGTCCTTTGTGCCAAACTGTGCTCTTCCCTAGGAGAATGTTCTCCTTGTGACTCAGACCTTCCTGCTGGAATTGGAAACTACACATGAGGGCAGACACAGAGGAAAATCTTCTGTTTTGTGCATCCTATGCTTTAGCTGTATAGAAAATAGTTTACATTTAAGGACTGTTCAAAACACTAAGCCAATAATATGTATTTTGAGATGCAAGAACATACTTATTCAAGAAAACAAGTTATTCTGTGGCTCTTAGCAATTTCACCATATTCATGTACTGGGAACTGAATGTGGGTCCTCTGTAAGAGCGACAAGTGCTCTTAACCACTGAGCAATCTTTCTAATACAATGAGATATTTTTGAACCTATTTCTGCCCTGTTTTATTTTAATATTATATGTAGATAGAACTGGAACTGTCACTGATCCCAAACAGATCCGAAATGTGAGGAACTAGGACCAGCAGAGACATGACGTCTGCTTATTTGGTGCAGTAATACAAAAAGGAATTTGTCCATATTTAACTACCATACACATATGCCATGCATTTGTACACACATAAACATGCTCACATATACACATAGATACATGTAAAATAATCCAGCATTAGACCAGTCTTATAATATCCAGCTCTGTCCAGTGCTTGCTTGTAGGCCTGCAAGGATGAATTCCTTCTCATATACACTGACTTGGCTGGTTGTACTTCTAAGATTAGACCACTTTGATGCTTACAGGTTCTGATAACACCAAACAACAGACTGGCTTACAACTGAAAAGTTTGCATCCAAGTTGAAAAGAATGGTGAAGATTTCATCCAGAATGCTACAGAGAAAAAGAGAGAGAGAGAGAGAGAGAGAGAGAGAGAGAGAGAGAGAGAGAGAGAGAGAACACTAAATACTAAGCACTAAGGATTCCTTCAAGTTGATGGACTCATATCCCACAGAAAAGAGTCACATTAGAGGTCTAGGGGCACTGGAGAGATGACTTCACAGTTAAGAGAGATCCCTGCTCTTCTTGAATTCCCAGTACTCATATTGAGTCCCTCATAGCCAACTGTAACTCCAACTCCTAGGGATCCAATACCCTAAACTGGCCTTTACAGGTGCCTTCACACATTTTGCGTACAAACACACACACACACACACACACACACACACACCTATGTACAAAAAGAATATTAAAAAATCATATCATATGAAATAGTTTCCATCTTTTCAACACAAAGAAGGAAGATTTCCATCAGAACTCAGCTCATTGGTGTGTAAAAACCCTTTCCTTATGCATATCTGAGTGAGAAGCTATTTTGAAGCTCCAGACTGCTAATCTCTGGTGTTCTGTGTAGTGGTCTGGGCTAACACACAGGGAATCTCAGCTACAATTCTGGCTATAGTTAATCATTTTTATGATCATGGGTAAGCCATCAAACATTTCTGAGCCTGAGGTATTTTTTCTGTTGTTATTGAATTTGTTGTTTAATCAGGATCATCTGGGTGATCATAGGGTCGGAACAACCCACTGGAGCCCTGGAGTCGCTTGAGCTCCTCAGGAGGCACACAACATAGCTGAAGATAATGACTGCCTCACCCCAAGAACCCATCAGGAGCCAGTAGTTCAACAGGAAGCTATTTAAGGCCCCATAAGCCTTTCCCCAACACATGACTGACAAGGCTGATTTTTCTGAAAGTTTTAAAAGATAATTGTTACCTAAGTTTAGAAAAATCAACTTTTGAGATTTTAGATTTGTAATTGTTGAGTTAATTGAGGGAGAATCTGAGAGTATTAAAATGTATGACAATTACTGAAAACTTGTTTTGAAAATTATTGTTTACATGGTTATCCATGTAAACAAATACTCAAACACCAAGAAAAATGAATTGTAAAACTTTATGTGTATATTAAATATTTGTTTTATAAAACTATAAAGCTAAAAATATAAACATTTTAATTGTAAAATAAGAATGATGTAATAAGCCCAAACTGTTGGTAACTGGCCCAAAATGAAGTATCCGTGTCTCTCTTTCCAGGGCTCAGGGAATACTGAGGGAAAATTGTAAGAGTTAAAGAATTCAGAGGAATGCTATGAAGCCCTGGCTTCTGGATATAATGTAGCTGTGGCAACAGCACAAGGACTGTACATATGCATGTGCAAACACACAGACAGACACATATGTGTCCATGTACACACATGCATACATGTATTCATGCACACACAAACAAACTAGCACACATACATGTGCTCATACAAGACAGGAAGCAGGAACAGGACCAGGGAGAAGAACATCATAGGAACGGGAGTGGCTATAAGAGCACAAGGGAGGTGAGTTTGCTCATCGTACACTGTATACACGTATGAAATTGTTGAAAAGAAAAATACTTTTAAACATTCAACATGTCTATTTTTAAGTGTATCAGATAAAAGATTAAGATTTTAATAGAGAAGAGCTTCTATAAATCTGTGAGATGAACATGATGAACAACTTAATAGTCACATTCACATACTTATATAAAGAAATTAATAGAAATACATCTTCAATAATGAGGTAAAATAAAGTGTCTCCAGACCCACTAAGAGAATCAGAGTAAAGCAATCATGCTGGAAGACTGGCACAAATAAGACATTACTTTCAGAAATGTTTTAGGGCACTCTGAGACAGATGCCTTCTCACATACTCTTTGAAAAGGTACATTTTCATAGATGCTGGAAATGGACAACTCTAGTAAGCATTTGATGGTAATTATTCAAACTTCAAGTCCCTATATCATTTGTGCTATCAATTGTTTTTTATATACTTAGTTTATAGAAGTGTTTTGTAAGTGGTTAAAAACATGTTTGTGTGTATATGTGTGTATGTGTTCATGTGTGCATTTGTGTGTGTATATGCGTGAGAGCTTGGATGTTTGTGTGTATGCATGTGTGAAGGCCAGAGGTCATCATGAGGTATCTTCTTGGGTCACTTTCCACCCTTTTTTTGAGACAGAATCTTGCAGTAAATCTGCAGCTCACCAGTTTGGTGTGAGTGGCTGACCAGTTAGCCCAAGGGATACTCTTTGACTCCCAGTGATTGGATTAGATTTAAACATGGCTACACCCAAGTTTTTACATGCGTGCTAGGGATCCAAGGTCAGATCAGCAAGTGCTTTATCCACTGACCCATCCAAACAGCCCCACAGGACAGTCTCCAGTTCATTTATTGCTTGCTGTGTTTCTACTAGCAGCATTGAAGGGGGAAGAAAGTTGTTCAATTTCTAACTCTCACATTAAAAAAAAAATCTTAGTTTCGTGGTATGTCCCTGTAATCTTAGTGAAAGGCAGTTCATAGGCCAGCCAGTCTAGCCAAGAGGGGTTCTGTGAAATCCCTGTCTCAAACATAAGCAAACAAACAAAAGTGGAGAGTGCCTGAGGCAGACATCCTATACTGACCTCTGGCTTCCATATGTACCTTCTAACATATGCACCCACAAACAAAAGGGATTCACATATAAATAAATGAAAACTATATTATGTGACATTGTTGAATGTTATAAAGCAAGCTGATATGAGTTTGAAATGAAAAATGTCAAAATCATATGGTTAAACTAAAATATCTAAATAATTGACAAATAATGTAAGTATATGAAACACATTTATGATATCTTTACAGTTATATACATCCATAAATCATATACATACAAAGGAAGACCAAAGTCATTATATATGTGGGGGGTTTGTGAATACATAGAAAGTAAAATGTTATTACTGTCTAATAAAATAAGACAGGAGAAAGTGTACAGAGTTTCTGCCTAAATGTTTGAAAAATATGTCATGTTAAATGAGCCACGTGGTGAAGGGCTGATGTGGGTGGTCCTCTGCTTGGTAAAGCAATTAATGATTATATAGTTTATTTCCTTATTATGATGAAAGCAAATCTGGAGATAGAAAATGAAAATTTCCAGAAGGATAAATAGGACGTGTATCTTTAGGGTAATTTTATATATTAATAACATTTAAATAGTGATTTCTGCTGTATTTATACTCAATGGAGATTGAACATTCAGTGAAAGTCTTATCCATATAGCTAGCTTTGTGTCCTTATCAACCCAAGTGTCCCTCAACAGATGAGTGGACAAAGAAAATGTGGTATATCTATACAATGGAGTTCTATGCAGCTGTAAAGAAAGATGACATCATGGAATTTACTAGTAAATGGATGGAACTAGAAGCCACTATGGTAAGTCAAGTAACAGTCCCAGAAAAACAAATGACAAATGGTATCCCTCATTTGTGGATTCTAGCACCAAACCCCTTGTTGAAAGGCAAGCTGTGCAAAGTTAATGTCATATTTCTTTTTATCTGAAGGCAACTATGCTGTTATAATGTGAATCCTTTAATAGGCTCTAAAATTAAACTACTACTTATTTTCAGACTTCGTAATTGTGGTATATGGATAGAGGATATGTATGCACATTTTAGAGTAATATAAAATTAAAATGGAAAAATATGAATCCTGAAATATGATTGGGAAATAATATAAAGTTTATTTTCAGATGACAAGATATTTGTATAGGTAAGATATATATATATATATATATGCATGCATGTATTGAAGCACTACAAGTTGGAGGAAAAAGCAACAACCAAGAAATGGGACAAAGAACCAACTGAAACAGTAAAGTTCTCCCCAAAACAATCCTCTGCTTTTAAAAACTTAAAAAAGACTCAGAAAAAGATACATGTATGGCAGAATTTGTGAACTCCGGTGGGATTGGGGGCATGGAAAGGGAAATGATCCTAAATTGGACTGAGAAATGATGTATGCAATGCACAAAACTTCAATAAAAATAAAAATAAAGCATAAAGAATTCAGGAAAAATTTCCTAATGGACAAAACTCTCAGGAAAGGAAGAATATTCATCGACGCCCCTACAACACAACATTCTAAGGAGGGCTAGTAACTTACAACTGGCATGTCTGGAAAATCAGGGAAAACCATTGAAAGAGAGAAATTGGAGCAAGAGAAAAAGAAGCGTGAAGGCATTCACATTTCCAGTATATTAGGAGGAATCCTCACCTGCAATTCCGCTGGGTGTCCACAATCTGTATTAGTTATTTGTCCAGCTGTTGTGATAAAATATCTGACAAAAGCAATTTCAGGAAATGATGTTCAGTTTGGCTAACCTTTTGGATAGGGAGACATGGCAACAGAGATCGAAGAGCTGTGCAGTTGCATCCCAGGAAGAAGATCGAGATGAATGTCTCCTTTTCTCATTTTCATAAAGAATAGGACCCAATGGGATGGTGCTGCATGCATGTAGGTTGAGTCTTCCCAATTCAATTAACCCAGTCTAGAAACTCTCTTACAGATATGCCCAGAGGCCACTCTCTTCAGTGATCCCAGATCCTGTCAATTTGGCATTCCATATTACCCACCTTAATGTAAAACTAGAAGAATTTTAAACTACCTCACACATACAAATGTGATCAGTCCTTAAATCCTCTGTAATTTTGTGTTCTTGGACTTCTGCAGCTGTTTCCTCTATAGGTGTTGACTGTTCTCATAGAAAGTAACACCATCTCATATTTGACAAGCGGGCCAAGAAGACACAATGGAGAAAAGACAGAATCTTCAGCAAGTGGTGTTGGCAAAACTGGATCACCACTTGTAGAAGAATGAAATTAAACCCCTACCACTCGCCCTGTACAAAAGTCAACTCCAGATGGATCAAAGACCTCAACGTGAAATCCCAAACTCTGAAGGCAATAGAAGAAAAAGTTGGCAGCAGACTACAAGACATAGGTGTAGGAAAAGACTCCTTAAATCAGACAGCAACTGCACAAGAATTAAGGTAGACAATTGACAAATGGGGCTTCATTAAACTCAAAAGCTTCTGTATATCAAAAGAAACAATCGGGGCTGGAGAGATGGCCTAGCGGTTAAGAGCGCCGACCGCTCTTACAGAGGACCCGGGTTCGATCCCCAGTACCCACATGACGGCTGAGAACTGTCTGAAGCTCCAATTCCAGGAGAACTCCAGTTCCAGGGGAATCTGAGACCCTCTTCTGACCTCCGCGGCATTGCACGACACGGGTGCACAGACTTGCATGCAGACAGTACATTCATACACATACAAAAAAAAAAAAAAAAAAAAGGACAACTGCCGGGCATGGAGGCGCACGCCTTTAATCCTAGCGCTTGGGAGGCAGAGGCAGAGGAATCTTTGTGAGTTCAAGGCCAACCTGGTCTACAGAGTGAGTTCCAGGACAGCTGGGACTACAGGGAGACCCTGTCTCAAAAAGACCAAAATAAATAAATAAATAAATAAATAAATAAATAAATAAATAAATAAATAAACCAAAGGAGCATGGTGGCACACGCCTTTAATCCTAGCACTTGGGAGGCAGAGGCAGATGGATGTCTGTGAGTCCAAGGAGAGCCCAGTCTACAGAGCAAGTTCCAGGCCAGCTGGGGCTACAGTAATTGCTTGCTGGCCTTTGGACTGAGGTCAAAAGAGGAGAACATCCTCATTGAAACCAGGCTTCTGCTAGGTGACTCCGAAGATTTCCCTACACAGTCTTTATTTCTTTTTCTTTTTTTTTTCTGCTATCCTGGAACATACTATGTAAACCAGATTGGCCTCAAACTCCCCAAAATCTACCTGCCTCTACCTTACAAGTGCTTGGATTAAAGACTGCAACTACTATACCTGGCTACATAGTCCATTTATATGACCCAGCAAAATAAGAGGCTCTGAAAGAGCTGGGCTGGGCATAGTGGCACACCCGTACCACCCCAGAACACTGGAGACAGAAGCAAGAGGGTCAGGAGTTCAAGGTCAGCCTTAGCACCAAAAAAAAAAGTCCCAGAAGCTCCACGTGCCTCACTCTAAGTTTACAGACTAAATAGCTCATAGGAGTCATTTGATTAAAATCCATTGATGGCCAGCCTGGTCTACAGAGTGAGTTCCTGGCCAGCTGGGGCTACATGGAGACCCTGTCTCGAAAAGACCAAAAAATAAACAAATAAAATAAAATCCATGGGCTGGGCGTGGTGATGCATGCATTTAACCATATATATATATATATATATATATATATATATATGAAAAAAAAAGAATAACACTATAAACTCACTTCTGGGGCTCAGCACAAAGAATAGCACTGTGAACTATGAGCTATTCTGTTAATAATGCTAAATATCCTAATTTACTGTGAGATTCCTTAGCAAATTTGCAACTCTGCAGCAATATTCCAGTCGCTTCTTTGTTCCATTGATACAAACACTCTGGGGAAAGGTGTGGAAGACAGTGCATCTATGCCACTAGAAGTTTATGCTGAAAACTTTTCACTATTCAACTCTCTATTACCCAGCCATTTTACTGCTAGGCTTTGGACATCATGAACTCCTCTGTGCCTGTATGTTCATGGGTATATGTATGTGCATTGGTGTATGCACATGGGTATTATGCATAGGTGTGGGATCATCTACTGGACCATGGGTGGCCTTTCACTGGTCACATCTATAAGGAAAATGGAGTCTCCCTCTGCAAACAGCTATTGATTTGTGTAATTCCTGAGCTAAGTTTGGACTTCATGAACTCCTCTGTGATTCATGCTTACCAGTTTTCTTTATCTGTACCTTTTCTTTCTTCCTCCTTCTCTTTTCTTTCAATTTAAGAATGGATGCTTGTACTCATAAATTATTACTTATTGTCAAAAAAATGAAAAAAAATAAAGAAGAGAGAAAAAAAAAGAATGGTATCTCTTGCCGGGCATGGTGGCACACACCTTTAATCCTAGCACTTGGGAGGCAGAGGCAGGCGGATCTTTATGAGTTCAACAACAGCCTGGTCAACAGAGCGAGTTCCAGGACAGCTTTGGCTACAGGGAGACTCTGTCTCAAAAAGACCAAAAATTTTTTTATTTCCACATGTGTGCCAGCAATCCCATTTTATTTTTCTGTGTTTTTTTTGTTTTTGTTTTTGTTCTGTTTTGAACAGGTCTTATGTTGTAATCCAAACCTGCTTAGAATTCACTATGTAGCCTAGGATGTCTTTGAATTCAACAACAATCCTCCTGTCTCAGCTTTCTGAGTGCTATGATTAGAGGCATGAGTCAACTCATCTGGATCGCTTTGCAATCAAACAATCCAGGTATTTGTATTCAGAAATACACTTCTCTTTCCACAAAATTGACAACCATGTATTTGAATCATAAAAATCCATATTGTCACCTGCTAAAATGAATGCTTCCTTCTTTCTCTGCCAAGAACTTCACATACATATTCTACTTTTATCTTTTGGCCTCATAGGCACCGAGAAGTTATTTTGATTATTATATAGCTCTTATATTCAATGGACAAAACTACAAATGGGTCAAAGACCTCACCATAACACCTGATACCCTGCATCACATAAAGGACAAAGTAGGGAATGCACTAAAGCTTACAGGCACAGTATGGGACTTTTTGAACAAAGCCGGATAGCACAGGAATTAAGATCACAATTGACAAATAGGGTCCCATGAAACAAAAACCCTAAATAGCAAGACCCCACCATTCAAATGAAGAGGCAGCTTATAGAATGGGAATAAAGGAGACCCACAATAGGTCACCTGGGAGAGCATAAGAGATTGTAGAGTGTTCAGCCTCAAATGGGACATATATGTCACCTGACTCTCTCTAAAACTCAGGGATCTTCACAGAAGAATGGACAGAAAGATGATAAGAGTCAGGTGTGATAAACAAATACAAACAGATTTTCCAGACAGTAGGGTATTTGCACAAAGCAATTGTAATAGCATGCACAAGACCTAATCAAGCTCAATCCAGACACAATTCCAACACGGAGTGGGGAAGTGGGAAAGATGTCCCACCCTAGGTAGGACTCTATTGGCATTTGGCAGGTGCTGGAATAGCAAGAGTCAGTTTTCTTTAATGGTGTGACCTTTGGTAGATGACAGCCAATCAAGTGCAATTTTCATACCCAAGAATATTTGGATAAAGTATATTGGACTCAGGGGAAAAATTAACACGAAGTTGTGTTGGTAGGAATGTGGAGATGGATCTGTGAGGACATACAGGAGAGAGAAAATATAATTTAAAATGCATTGTATTTTGTTCCCAAAATAATTAATGAAACATTTTTAAAATTACATATTCTCTGTTGACTTTTGTAATTCTTTATATTATTTACTATGGGTTTAGGTGTTACTTGTACTCCACTGAAATCCATTTTATGATTTGGGTATGAAAAGAGCCTTTGGAAGTTTTATGTATCAAAATTCCTAAAACACGGTACCATTGAGTGGTGATTGGATCATGAAGTAGGGTGCTAACCCTCTCCATGGAGTCATCCATTCATGAGTTTGCAGCTGCACGAGGTAGAGCCTAACTGGAGGCAGTAGTTTAATGGAAATATGACTTTGAAGAGAATAGTTTATCCTTGGTTTCTTTCTCTACCTTTCTTTCTCTCCCTATTCTCTGCCATACTCTCTCTCTCCTTCCTGGTTGCTGTAAGCTCAGAAGATTTGCTCCACCATGCCCTTCTCCAGGATGCATTGCCTGACACAAGCTCAGAAGCAATGGGGACAGCTCAGCAGGGATGGAGCCCTCTGAAAGTGAACAAAACAATCTTCCTCCTTTGAGCCGCCTTAGGTATTTGGTACAAGTAGAGGATGAATGTAGGCCATGTGTTAAAAGTCCTCAGGACAGCATGGTTGGGATGTGGTGAAACCATTAATGGACGTCATCTAGGGTACATACGGGACTTTGGTCACTGAGATCATAAGATCATTTTCATAGACCATCCGTTAGCATTTCTCAGGGTACTCTTTTTGCAAAGAGTTGTAATGAAAGAAGGTTTCTGCCATCTTCAGCACTGCTACTGGCTCAAGATGAGATCACCATCTTCCTCCTGTGTGTGTGCCTGCAGTTGATTTCAGTGCGCACAGTGCTGGAGCCACACACAGCCATCATTCTCAAGTCTGTGCAATGCACCTTTGGAGCTGTGACCTGTGACCTAAATAGTTCTCTTTTATTCGTAATTAGCAAGTGTCAGGTATTTTGTGATAGTAATGAAAAGTGAACATATCCATTTATAATACTTCTTGACTCAATAAACGTCAGGATACACATTTATTTTCATAAGTTTCTTAGTCAAATAGATTGCCATTCAATAGAAACTGATCTTATTCCAGGCATTAGTTGTGGGAACAGTGCTAAATGAAATGATTGTGCTTCACATTTCATACCATTGACCCAGTGGTACCAGACTCTGTTGTTTATTCTCTTCTTGAGACACTAGCTTCTATTCCAGAATACCACAGGGCCCTTGCTTGATAGGATTCTGCTGGATTTTCTATGTAAATGACTATATTGTCCTATAATAATAACAATTTTGTTTTATCTTTTTTTAATTTCACACTTCACAATTTCCCCAGAATTATAATCATACACAGGAAATGTAGAATCTTACTGTGAAAACAAAGAGCCCAAACCTAGTTATTCTGTACAGTAAATGCACCACTCTTACCTACAGAGTGTATTTTATTATGTGGCACTTATCATAATAAGGGTGTTTAAATTTTTATTTTTTTTTAAAGTTTGAAAATAAAAAGAAATGATGAAATGCAGAAAATAGTTTTCTCCATCTGTTAATTCATGAGTCTTATGTTGTTCATTTCTTTGCTTTTTTTCCCTGCAAAAGATGATTTAAAAATGAGATTACAGGCATGGCCTTCGTGTTTGCCAGGATCCATCCATAAGCTATCTAAGCTGAAGGAAGGGCAGCTAGTGTGCTACAACATTGTATTTTTAACGTGTATTGATTTTTTGGAAGCCAATTTCTGTTCTTTCTAATGTAAAATTCCTTAATACAATTGTCCTACTTTGGTCCAGAGGCAGAGATAAGAGTTGCTTTTGTCAGAATATTCAGAATATTTTCTTTTGTTTTCATCCCCCTCTCTGAGAGCCCCACTGAAATGGTGCATTTGAGGGTTCCAACTTGTTTCTCAGCTCCATGATTGCTGGAGGTCTTTGTCTCCTGCCCCACATGACAACCATTTATCTTGGTAGTTAGGTGCTAGTAGTAGTAGAGTTGCTCTGCCTTTCATGGTGCTTAGTACTCTGGAGTTCAGTTCGGTTCCTGCTTTGTTCTGGCCTCTATGGAGCCTTTTTGAGTGGTCTTGCCATCTCTGCTCTGCAATGGAAATCAAACTGTGGCATTGACATTTCTTGTCCAACAGGAGCTAGCTAATCTTTGAGATTGCAAAACTCAGAGGTTTTATTGGCTGTGACTTCTCTCATAATAATTCTCTTTAATAATTTCAAGAACATTACAAAGGAGTAATTTTCTGCTGGCCTCCTGTTTATTTTTACTTGAAAATTTTCTATAGCTCATGAAAGATAATTATGCAGAGTATATGAAGTATAGATACAAGTTAGGAAAATAATAGCCCTCAGGTTGGAGATGTGATTTAACTGCAGAACATTTGTCTAATATTTGTGAGGCCCTAAAATTTAGTGTCTCTAACGATATAAAAGAAAAATACTTAAGACTACATCTGTAGTCATTATGGTAGTCAGTATAAGACACTAAACAATCATAGCTGCATCCAGACCCCTCCCTTCTACATATGGCCATTCTCCTAATTTTTATCATTATAATTTAAACAAATATTTATTTTTAATTGGATTTCTGCACATTTTCTATAATATCTTTTCATCAAATTTAGATTCCTTCTCCCATATGCTCTCTCTCTCTCTCTCTCTCTCTCTCTCTCTCTCTCTCTCTCTCTCGAGAGAGAGAGAGAGAGAGATAAAGTCAAATTTGTATCCCCAAATGCCCTTCTGTGTGAGTTCATCCACTGGAACCTGGTCTGCCTACCAAGAAGCTCACTCTGAAAGGAGACTAACTCTCACCCTCCCAACAGTCATTGGGTGCCACAGTGTTTCTGGAAAGTGTGGAGTTTCTTACCCAATTCCCATGTTCATGATAAGATTTTGTATGCCCAGAGCTTACATGGAATGTATGCATGCTGTCACAATTGCTGTAAGTTTATATGAGTAACTGGTCAGCTGTATGGAAACCTCTGTTTCAGTGCTCTCCTGACTCAATATGTTGTGTGTGTTCTTTATAATATTGTCATCTATGTGTTAATCTTAATAATATCCTGTTTAGTTTTGCCTGCCTTTTAATTATGCGGGTGTCATTTCGCTGTATTTTTTCAGGATGTGTGTTTCCATGTTGGCACATTCAGGTATGACTTATAGGTTACTTACAGTAAACATTCATCACCTGGAAAAATACCCATTATAAACAATTGAGAAAAGGCAAGATGAACTTGGCTCACGCTTTGAGAGGTTTCACACCACAGTCAGCCAGCTCTACTGCCCTAAGGAATGGGGCAAGACAGAAATACCATGGAGTTAGGGGATGTCAGAGGGAACTCTTTATCTCATAATAGCAGGGAAGCAGAGAGAATGATCAGAGTGCTTTGGAAAAGACACTCTTCTAGGAAATATCAGACTAGGAATCCATTGATAGAGTTAGAGTCTCCGTAATCCAGTTACCCTTCAATAGCACAATAAGCTGGGGCTCAGACCATCAGTGCATCTCTTACTGTAGCAAATCACATTTTATTAAGACACATCCGCCCTGTATGTATGGTGATTCTATCTTCTGTGTCTTTCTGACTATATGTCTATCATCTATCTATCTATCTATCTATCTATCTATCTATCTATCTATCTATCTATCATCTATCTATCTATCTATCATCCATCTATCTATCATCTATCTATCAATATATAGAGATATAAATATAAACTGATGGTGTGAAACTTCAAATAGATCTTCTGGTATATATTTCAACTAGGTAATGAGATATCTTTTCATGGAATGGCTGTTTTGTAGGTCTTGCATATGCCCCTTTTTTCTGCAATTGTATGCTGTTGTGATTTGAATACATCACTTCTCCAGGTGTGTATTGGTAACACATCATTTGTAGGTGAAGCATAAGGCTTAGTTACTGAAAGCTTCACAGTCAAAAATGGATTATTGCTGATTATTATAGGAGAAGGAGAAAAATTCAAACCATATTTTATGAAAATCACAAAAATTCAATTCAAATACATTTTCTTGCTCTCTGAGCCCTCTCTTTGATTATCTACCATGAGACCTTCATCAAATATTATTATTCTCATATTGGGTTTTCCAGCCTCCATAACTATGAGAAATAAATTTCTGCTCTTTATGAATTACCCAGTCTCTGATATTTTGTTATGGTGACATGAATAAGACTAATGTTCCCATCTTACTCCCTTTGGTTTGTTTTTGCTGTTGTCCTTGCAGAGAGAATCCTGCCATCGCCAGATACCAAGCCTTTCAGCTATGTGGTTGCAAATGTCTACTCTCAGAGTAGGCCATTTCTCTCACATTACTTATGGTTTCTTTTTGTGAAAAAAAGCTCTCAATTTTCATATAGCTGAATTTATTTTTATTGTAATTCTATTAGGGGATTTCAATCTACTTTTTTCTTTTTCCTTTATTTGTTTATTTTTTAAGGGATTCTACAATTTAAGAGCACAGTTGTTTTCAGATAACATTGATGTTGCTCAGTTTGCCATACAATTAGGTAATTGGTGCATTTTTTTGAAGTGAGCCAAATTATTAAGCATAAGCAATGATTGTAAGTAACATTCATGTAAAATCAATTTGCAAGTATCTATGTCCAAATTATGAAGAACCCAAGGTTCCCATAATCCAGTTGGAGAAGCTTGTATGCACAAGTATGTTGATCGAATAAGAGTCCAGTCTATATTGCTGTAGTCTCACGATTCACCCCAACCTCTCCACAGCCCTTACATTCTACCATGCCTCCTCTTCTGCAAGTTGTTCCCTAGGCTTTGGGAAAGGGGCACAAGAGGGTGAGAAGAAAACAGTCTACTTTCTTTGGAGTTGTCATTTTGAACTCTAGTCTGTTCAGGTTATTTCCCTTCATGGGTTGACAGCTTATCCAGTGATACCTTTTTAGTCATACTAATAAAGCACAAGCAACTGGATGTACAGGCATTTAAGCAGTACTAATTATAATGTCAAGCTAAGCTGTGAGCATAGACACAGATGCTTGGATGGTATGCTAATCCACAAACTGTGGTTTCTCTATAAAGGGTGACAAGTTCTTATTGTGGCTTATAACATCTTCTAACCACTAGAGGGCATAAGCTTATGGCATCTGCGGTGAGTTATTCCTCCAAGGAGAGAGCAATTTTAAGACAAATTACCAAAGACACAATTCATGAAATAAATAATAAATATGTGAATTTCAAATTTCAACTATTTGAGAGCAGTATTGATCTTTTTACCTGGCCTTGCTCATATTCGTTTAGTGAAAGGGCAGTCTATTCATCAGTTACTCCCTCCTACTTACCGAGATGTTTGGCTGGAGTGGAGTGATGAGGAAAAGAAAAGGGAAGAGTTAAATAAAATGGAAACCAATAAACCGCGCGATCTTTTTATTGCCAAACTTCTGAATAAATTGAAACAGCAACAGCAGCAGCAACTGCAACAGCAACATTCTGAAAGTAAAAAAGAGAACTCTGAAGATCCTGAGGAATCCTGGGAAAACCTAGTTTCTGATGAGGATCTTGGGGCACTGTCCTTGGAATCAACAAATGCAGAAGATTTGGAGCCTGTTAGGATCCTCTTTAGAAGGCTGCAAAGCACACCTAAGTATCAGAGACTTCTGAAGGAAAGACAGAAGTTACCTGTGTTCAGACACCGGGATTCAATTGAGGCATCGGGTTGTGGTCGTGGCAGGTGAAACAGGAAGTGGCAAAAGCACTCAGGTGCCACATTTCCTATTGGAAGACTTACTTGTATTTGAGGAGACTGGAATTTTGGCCTACTTTTAGGTTGTTGCTCTTCAAATTCCTGACTGAATCCTTCAGGAAGTGCATCATCTGAAAGGTTTAAACAGAGCCAATCTAAGGCCGAATGAAGATCACCTCCATCTTGACCCAGTGGCAACACTAGCAGCAGTTATGACAGAGAAGTCTCCATTTACCACACCAATTGGTCGGAAAGAGGAAGCAGATCTTGCAAAGTCAGCTTTGGCTTTGGCGGATTCAGACCACCTCACAATCTACACTGCATATCTAGGATGGAGAAAAGCACGACAAGAAGGGGGCTACCGTTCTGAAATCACGTATTGCCGGAGGAATTTTCTTAATAGAACATCACTGTTAACCGTAGAGGATGTAAAGCAGGAATTAATAAAGTTGGTTAAGGCAGCAGGATTTTCATCACTGGCAACTTCTACCAGCTGGGAAGGAAACAAAGCTTCACACGCCCTCTCCTTTCAAGATATTGCCCTTCTTAAAGCTGTATTGGCTGCTGGACTGTATGACAATGTGGGAAAGATAATCTATACAAAGTCAGTGGATGTCACAGAAAAATTGGCTTGCATTGTGGAGACTGCCCAAGGCAAAGCACAAGTACATCCATCCTCAGTAAATCGAGATTTGCAAACTTATGGATGGCTCTTATACCAGGAGAAGGTAAGGTATGCCCGAGTGTATCTGAAGGAAACTACCCTAATAACTCCTTTTCCAGTTTTACTGTTTGGTGGTGACATAGAAGTTCAACACCGGGAACGTCTTCTTTCTGTTGATGGCTGGATCTATTTTCAGGCCCCGGTAAAGATAGCTGTCATTTTTAAGCAGCTAAGAGTTCTCATTGATTCTGTTTTAAGAAAAAAACTTGAAAATCCAAAGATGTCCCTTGAAAATGACAAGATTCTACAGATCATTACGGAATTGATAAAAACAGAGAATAACTGATACTGAAATTCATGGTTAACTGCCTTTAAGATGAATATACAGTCTTGAAATTATGTGAAGATTATATATCCCATTAAGTATTTCATTCCTAAAATGTTGGTCCTAGCCATTAGCCTGAAGATGGCGGGGAGAAAAAGCACATACTTCCAACAAGTACTTTTCTAGTTCCTTTTTAATGATTATTAGTCAGAGTGTATTTGCCACAGCATTTACAATAAATTCTTTGGTACCATTCATGTTTTACACATGTTCACATGAAAAAAAAAAAAAAACAATCAGGCAATACAATCATACTGGTAGAATAAAAATAATAAATAAAATTTAAAAATAGAGTCATTGAAAATGTACTAAGGGCCCTAAGAATAAGCAAACAACATAATTTTTTCCTCTCTTACTTGTTTATTTTTAAGGGATTCTACAACATAATAGCACAGTTGTTTTCAGATAACATTGACCTTACTCAGTTTGCCATACAGTTAGGTAATTGGTGCATTTTTTTTGGAGTAAGCCAAATTATTAAGCATAAGTAATGAATGTAAGAAACATTCATGTAAAACCAATTTGCAAGTATCTATGTCCGAATTTTGAACAACCCAAGGTTCCCATAGTCCAGTTGGAGAAGCTTGTATGCACAAGCATGTTGATCAAATAGTAGTCCAGTCTATATTGCTTTAGTCTTATGATTCACCCCTATCTCTCTGCAGCCCTTACATTCTACCACGTCTCGTCTTCTGCAAGTTATTCCCTAGGCTTTGGTAAAGGGGCACAAGTGGGTGAGAAGCAAAACAGTCTACTTTCTCTGGAGATGTCATTTTGGACTCTAGTCTGTTCAGGTTGCTCCCCTTCATGGGTTGACAGCTTATCCAGGTTACCTTTTTAATCCTACTAACAAAGCACAAGAATTAGATGTACAGGCATTTAAACAGTACTAATTATTATGGCAAGCTAAGCTATGAGCATAGACACAGAAGTTTGGATTGTATGCTTGTCCACAAACTGTGGTTTCTCTCTAAAGGGTGACAAGTTCTTATTGTGGCTTATAACATCTCCTAACCACTAGAGGACATAAGTTTGTGGCATCTGCTGTGAGTTATTCCTCCAAGGAGAAAGCTACTAGCCAATTGGATTTGGGATATATATAAACATATGGATGCCACTGTTGCACAGTATCTCCAAGCTGTTGAGGTGTAGCTGATACTGACAGAGGAGTTTTGCTTGACTCAAGGAGACCAATATTTTGCTTTATTGCTTTAACGGCCTTTGGTAACACTGTCTGGCATTTCAGAAGCCAAGTGTACATTAGCAAGTGATGTCTCAAAACATTTTGTCATGCTTACACCAGGTCTTCAACAACAGGGACTTACTGCCTTTCTCTTTGCATATAACCCACTTTTTTTTGCCTATAGGCAAAAGGCCTTTATATTTTGGGGGCTTGGATCCCTTAGCCAACATCTCCTAGGCAGAATAATCCATTGCTGATATCAGAGCTCTCCTGTATTAATATATTTTGCTTAATTACACAGCTTATAAAGACTTTACTATTGTATATGGCTCTAAATTTAGAACTATCCTTTTACAGTTCCTATGTCTATCAGTCAATTAAAAAAGGTAGTTATACCTGTTTTATAAGAAATTACCACTATAGGGGCTGGAGAGATGGCCTAACAGTTAAGAGCACCGACTGCTCTTGCAGAGGACCTGGGTTCAATCCCCAGCACTGACATGGTGGCTGAGAACTGTCTGTAACTCCAATTCTAGGAGAAATCCAGTTCCAGGGGAATCTGACACCTTCTTCTGACTTCCGCAGCATTGCACGACATGGGTCCACAAATCTACATGCAGACAGAAATTCAAATAAATAAATAAATAAATAAATAAATAAATAAATAAAATTTTAAAGAGAGTTTTTTCCTAAAACAAAAAGAAATTACCACTATAACAGTTGGCTCTAGTTTACAGTTAGGGAATGACTTCAGTACCATCATGTTTTTCTTTTTCCTATAAAGGGAGGGGTAGGAAGGTTTCTCCAGCATCTGGAAGGTAAACTTCATTAGGGCCTATTATAAACAGTTCCCAAATAGAATTCAGAGAGATGCTCAGTGTCTGTGACTCAGGCAGTCTGAGGTTCCTCTTTCTTTAAGGTTCAGATGGGTCAGCCTCTCTTCTGGCATTTCCCAGTCCATCCTACACAGCAAAAAGTTGTACATTTTCAGGCATTTAGATTGGTGTTTTTACCTGTGGGAACATACAAATCTCCTCCTATTGTTAGTTTCAAGATCTCAAAATTGTATCAAAAGGTTTGGAACACAGAGTTTTCCATTTGTATCCCAGAAGGAATACTATACCACCTCCCGCCTCCCTCTTTTTGTTTTTTAAATTTTTCTGTTTTGATCTATAGATTCCTAAGTTGTATTACACATAGTAATAAACAGGAACCAACGCGTAAGTTTTCATTAAATTTATCCAAACAGTTTATCATTGACTATATGCTACTTATTTGGAAAGTAAACTTAAACTTAATTCCTTTAAATTATCCTACAAGTAAAAGAAAGTGTTACAAGGTGATATCGTATAACACAGAAAAATATAGAGATAATTTGTGTATCTTAATCCCAAAGTTATTTTTGGAAATTCAATACCAATTAAAAATGAAACAATTAACATTTTATATTCCCAATTAGCCCAAATGAATTACCATTTTCACCAAAACGTTCAACCAAATTTAACTAATCTAAACATTTTACTAAGTCTTAAAATATCCTATAATATGTGGACAAAGCTTGGGCAGAGTTGAGTACCTGCCAAATAAATTTTACCCAATATACACTTTGCTCTTTAAAACTGTATGACTAGACTATGACTTCAGAGAAATCAAGTCCATTAACTTATATGGTTTATTTTGTATTTCTGTATAAATCTCTACTGAAATACCTCCCTATATAAATATATGTTATTTTAAGTATACCATTTTAAAATGCAAAACTTACAGAGTGAATTTTAATGACTATCTTCCTCCAAGCTCTTGGCCTTCTTCAGGCCTGGCATGAAAACCTGTTTTAAAGACTTTTCAATATCTAGCTCTTTTTTTTTTTTTATGAGTATAAGCATCCTTCTTGTAAAACGAATATGCAAGCAGTTTTGCCCAAACCCACACAGCCCAAGGCTCCCACCATCTATCTGGAGGGACTTGTATGTACTTTCATGTTGATCAAATAAGTGTCCAGTCTATATTGCTGTAGTTTCACCATTTACCCCAAACGCAGGCCTTACATTTTACCACACCCCCTATTCCACAGTTTGTTCCCTAGGCTTAGAAAAGGGGCACAGGTGGACGAGTAGCAAAGCAGTCTACTTTCTCTGGAGATGTCATTTTGGACTCTGATCAGTTCTGGCTGCTTCCTTTCATGGGCTGACAGTTAGGATTTCACTCTTATACAGCAAACTAAAACTGTATAGTCACTAGCAAGATGTTAACTGTTGTATTTAATTACTGGTTTAGAATTCTTTTGATCTGAATTGGAAAATGATGTACGAAATGCACAAAGCATCAATAAAAATTAAATTAAAAAAGAATTCTTTTGTCAAGAAACTTTTTAAAAATTTGACATCTTTGGTTATTGTTCTATTCAGTGACATCTTCCTGGTTATTTTTCTTAAAGGTTTTCATCTTCAGAGATAATATTCTTTCATGTGTTAAATGGAAGCAGTTTTTTTTCTCACATCCATACATCCTCTGCCGTTCATCTCATTCTCTAGATCATTTCAGGACATCATTCAATGTTGTGATTTCATTAACTGCCTCTCAAATAAACCATTTTTTTGAATCTCTTGACCTTGTACCTCTTTATTCATACTGCTCTACATCTTAATAGATAGCTTTATTTTTTTCTTAGTATTTAATTTTTTTTTCCTGTTCTCATTATCAATTTTATTGATCCTCTTTGGTTTATATGGAAATCTTTGATTGTCTTCACAAACCTTATAATTTTGAAACTCAGATTCACAAAAAATTATCTAAAATGAAGTTTATAGGAATTTTATAATATCAATAAATATTATTGTTATTCTACCCTACCTTGTCTGAACAAATTAGTCAGAGAAGAGAATGTCAGCTTAGTCAGCAGAGTGTGGTTTTTGAATCCAGGTTAAAATGGTGATACGAAACTCTTCTATTAATTAAGCAGACAGCCACATACAGTCATTAGCATATCTGAGTATTCAAGTCTCCCAGGTGGCATCTAAGGCTATTTAATCTAAAGCTAACCTCTCAACTGATGATTGCACCAGAGGACAGTGTGCTGTACTGTGGGCATACCTAGAGTTAACTTTAGATAAGTAGGTCAACTTTCATTCATAGTCATCAATTGGAAAACTCTTTTAGCATAAATCTTCATGGAGATTCCTCACCTAACTGAAAATAAAACTACTATGCAGTAGATAGATGCCAGAGAGAAAGCTGCAAATGCGTTCATAATAGCCAAGATTTGGAGGCAGTGTAGATTCCCATTAGAAGATAATGGATAAAGAAAGTGAAGATGGGTTATGCTGCACACCATTTTAATTACTGCATTTAGAAATTAGAGGCAGGTGGATCTCTGTGAGTTTCAGGCCAGCCTGGTCTACATATTTATTTTCAGGCTAGCCAGGATAATACAAGGAGACCATGTCTCAAAAAATGAAACGAAACCAAAACAAAAACCAAAATAATCTTCCTCCCAAAACAAAGAAACCCCCCCAAAAAAAAATAAAATGAAAGAAGAAAGAAAGAAAGAAAGAAAGAAAGAAAGAAAGAAAAAAAGAAAGAAAGAAAATATGGTACTTGCACACATGGACACATGAAATTTTATTCATCCATAATGAAGAATGAGATGCCACCCTTCCCCCAGCTCGCTTCTAGCTGCCCTTCAGTTCTCTTGCATGCTCAGTGGGTCTTGTATGTCTCCCCTTGGCTCTGTTGTGGGGGCTGTCTTTGGGATCTGGCAGAGGCCGTGACCAGTGGCAGGTGCGGTGGTAATAGTGCAGGTGGCATCCACTGGGAGCTCCTCAAAAACCTGGTTGCTCACTGGCTTCTCCCACATCGACCTGATTTATCTGGGCACTATTGATGTCAGCAACCTCAATAGCAGTTTTTGTTTCAAAAGAGTCCTGGAAGATTAAAGGCTCAGGTTGCTAAAGAAAATGAACTCCAGCTAACATTGTGGTTTACCAAGACATTGTTGTTAGGTTCATATTGGGGAGAGACTCCGCATAGAGAGAAGAAAATGTCAGGACTCCAGTGAAAAGGACGTCAAGTTTATTTCAGGCATGGTGACTGGCCTGCCTGTGTTGGGATTAGAATGACCCCAGAATGGTAGTTTTATACCCAGACACACAAGGAAATGAGTTTACAAGGAGGTGGGGGCCAGGAGATGAGGCATTAGGGTGTAGGTGGATCTATGGCTGGTATCAGTAGATGCATCTCTAGATAAACTAAGGCTTGTGACCAGAGTCAGTAGGAGCATGGTTGCAGGACATTGCAGCAATTTTCTGTGAACTTCTACCACAGTTGGCTTCCAGGAAAATTCCTGACTTAGGTGGGCTTATGACCTTACAATCATAAACCCAGAATGTTTTTTTGGCAGTTTATATTGGTTATGAATGAAGAGATAACAGCACTGCTTCAGGAAACCATGTTAAAAAGACGTGTGAACCACAATGACAAAAAAGATTTGTTCAAAGAATTGACAATAACTGTGAACTTCTAAATCAAAAAAATTCAAAAAACACTGAGAAAAAGATGCAAGACAGGACTTAACGTGTATGGCAGAATGCATGAACTCTGGGGAGGGGGTATGGATGGGGGAACAGGTCTAAATTTGATTAAGAAATGTTGTATGAAATGTACAAAAGCTCAATAAAAATTAAGAAAAAAAGGTGTGCCTGGCAGCTGATGTGCATTTTATTGAAAGTGGGACTGCTAGTTATCTGGGGCAAGTGACGACTATCAAAAAGAATGTGACTGGGTGTTATGAATATCACTCAAAGAATATTTCTTGGCTGTAAAATTCAGAACCTGTTTATTGCATTGTTTGTAGAACATATTTGTTCAACCAGCATTTTGGATAGGAAGATATTGATCAAGAAGTATCACCTGGCAGAGCTCATCCTGGAGATGCTTGGGAACCAAAAGCTGAAGCCAGTGCCCAAGCATCTAATGAAGATGGAGACTTTAAGCATATTTCCATTAATGAATAGGCTATGTTGAATGGCTATGATCTAGCTAAACCATTTGGGAAGCTTTTTGAAGATGATGTCAGGTATATATTGACAATGGAGACAATATGGCACAAAAGGAAACCTCCAATTCTACTGTCCTGGGATGAAGTACAAATTCAAGAAGAAGCTTTGGCACCCAATCCACAAAATGAACAGCAGTTAAATTTGAAAGACCAGCAGGTTCTAGAAGTAAATAGCATTGAGACTTTGAGAATTAATTTAGGAGAAAAGGGGTATGGAGATAAGCACTTATGTGATAAGGATGACCCATCTGGTGTAGAGTTTGTACCTCTGCTGCAAACCTCAGGATACATGATTTCAGCATGCATAAAAAAAGAAGAGCTGATTTGACATAAAATCAGTGTCAGTGTCAGGAAACATTATTATTGCTATTGCAATGAAGAATGCCATAATGGCTGATTAATAGTATTGGAAGGATTAAAGATTCTGTCTGGAAAAATAGACAAGTGTAGAACATTTTTTTTGGTCTTTTTGAGACAAGGTCTCCCTGTAACCCCAGCTGTCCTGGAATTCACTCTGTAGACCAGGCTGGCCTTGAACTCACAAAGATCCACCTGCCTCTGCCTCCCAAGTGCTAGGATATTTTTTGAATAACCAACCAAACTCAAGAAAGAAGCTTCTTGTACCTCATACCCTGGATCCTCAAAACCCCAGTTGTTACATGTTTGACAGCAAGTGGGAGGTGACTGTGTGGCTGGATGGCCATACGGTGACCATCCTTTCCTTACAAGATAAGCTATGGAAAGTAAAGGTCGCTATGGTGGCCACAGATGTGTAAATTGAAGACAGGAAAGGAACACTTCTGATATCTTCAGAAGAGTGAGAAGCTAATAACCCCAAGAAGTTTAGAATTAGGTATGACAGCCAGCTTCAAGCAGAAGACTTCCTTGAAGACAATATTTTATTGATTGACATTCTTCATAGTGAAGACCTAGGAAAAGTTGCTGAGTTTGAGGTTGTCAATGAAGTTCCCTAAAAAGTGGGGCCAAACAAACTGAAGATACTGCCAAAAGCATCACCAATGGCAGCAAGGATCTGCCTCACCTTTCACCTCCACAGCACAAGAGCAAGATGATGCGCTCATCATTTAAGGCCCTTCAAATAATGCTTACACCAGTGAAGATGAGAGCACTTGCAAAAGGAAGTGGGAGGAGAAAGGGGTTGGCAATGGGAAGAGCTCTCACTTATGAACAGAACCAGAACTAGGTCATTATGCCATTTGTTACAAAGGGGAAACACTGACGCCGGTGTTTCACATTCCACTCCTTTGAAAGCATTCATTTGCTAAGACTTAGAAACTGTGTGCTGTATTGAAAGTAAGAGACTTTCTAAACTCACTGAAAAAAGCTGTGCAGAATCAGCTTCCTTCATGCTGCTACTCTTAGGTAGTGCAAAAATACTGTGGGTTAGTAAAGTTGTTAACTGGTTATAAATATTATGCCTTTATTTTTGACTAGAGGAAGAGTTATCTTTAGCCTAGACCTAACCATTTTCATACTGTTGAATGAATGAAACAGATCCAAAGATGTATCAAGTGTTAAACATTGAAATTTGTTTTAAAAGGTTAACCCATCAGAATTACAGCTGACTTCTCAGTGCAAACTATGAAAGCTAGAAAAATGTGGACCAAAGTATTCCCTGTACTAAGTGATGCCAACCCAGACTACATACCCAGCAAAAATGTCAATTATAGTTGAAGGAGAAAGAAGAACCTTTCAGGACATGAACAAGTTGAAAGAATACATGTCTAAGAAACAAACAATTAAGAAAATTCTAGATGCAATCCAAAGAATAGAGGAAAGGAGCAACTATCCCTAAGCAATTAAAGAGAAAGCAACAAAATCATAACAGAGTAAATACAAACCTAGACCAGGAATGCAAACAAAAAATAAGGTAAAGGAAAACATCACACATCTCTCAATAGTAACCTTAAATACTAATGGTCTAAACTCACCAATCAAAAGGCATAGACTGGTAGAATGGATTAGGAAACTGAATCCTATATGCTGTATACATCTCACCTGCAAGGACAGACATCACCCCAGAGAGAAAAGATGGAAAAAATATTCCAAACGAATGGTACCAAGAAACAAGCTGGAGTGGCTATTCTCATATCAGACAAAATATATATCAAAGTAAAATTAATCAGAAGAGACAAAGAGGGCCATTACAAAGGAATGAGGAACCATGAAGTATTCACAATCCTCAATGTGTATGCACCAAAATCTGGTGCACCTAACTTTGTAAACACTACTCTTCAGGACTTCAAGAGAAAGATTAATCCCAACACACTAATAGTGGGGGACTTCAACACTCCACTCGGCTCCTTGGATATATCAACAGGACAAATGCACAGCCATGTTTATTGCAGCTCTGTCCACAATAGCAAAGAGCTGGAACCAACCTAAGTGGCCCTCAACTGATGAGTGGATAGAGAAAATGTGGTACATCTAGACAATGGAGTTCTATGCAACAGTAAAGAAAGATGACATCATGATCTTTGCAGGTAAATGGATGGAACTAAAAGGTATCATGTTAAGTGAAGTAACACAGTCCCAGAAAAATAAATGAGGAATGGTATCCCTCATCTGTGGATGCTAGCATCACTTACCTAATTGTATGGCAAACTCAGCAACTTTAATGTGATCTGTAAACAAATGTGCTGTTATATTGTAGAATTCTTTAGAAAAGTAAACAAATAAAAATTAAAAAAAGAAAGGTAGCTGAGCAAGCCTGGGGTACAGGCTAGTAGACAATGTTCCTCTGTTGGTTTCTGCTGCAAGCTCCTGCCTTGAGTCCCTTGGCCTCACTCAATGATGGACTATTACCTGTAAGCTAAAATAAACAGTTCCCCAAGTTGTTAAAAAACAACAACAAATACAAGCTGGGTGTGGTGGTGCATGCCTTTAATCCTAGCACTTGGGAGGGAGAGGCAGGTGGATCTTTGTGAGTTCAAGGCCAGCCTGGTCAACAGAGTGAGTTCCAGGACAGCTGGGGCTAGAGGGAGACCCTGTCTTAAAAAGACAAAACAAACAAACAAAACACACACACACACACACACACACACACATACACACACATACAAACAAAAACAGAGAGACATCAGAACCAAACAATACAATACACCAAATGGACCTCACAGACATCTACAGACTATTCCACCCAAACACCAGAGAATATACTTTCTACTCAGAACCTGAGGTAACATTCTCCAAAATGGATCACATACTGGGGCACAAAAGGAACCCCAACAAATACAAAAGGATAGAAATTATTCCATGCATTATATCAGACCACAGTGCAATAAAGCTCAATATGAACACCAGAATAAGTTCAACTAGCTACAACAACACATGGAAACTAAACAACAAAATACTGAATAATGAATGAATCAGGGAAGAAATAAAGAGTGAAATGAAAGTATTCATGGAACAGAAGGAAAAAGACAATACAACAAAACCAAACCTGTGGGACACTTTAAAAGCAGTACTGAGAGGTAAATTGATAGCCCTAAGTGCCCACATCCAAAAAACAGAAAGGGAACAAATAAACGATCTAACACTGCAGCTAAAAACACTTGCGAGGCAACAACAAATGAACCTTAAAACCAAAAGACAGGAAGAAATAACAAAAATCAGAGCAGAAACCAATGAAATAGAAACAAAGAAAACAATACATAGAATCAACGAATACAAAAGCTGGTTCTTTGAAAAGAACAAAATAGACAGACCTCTAGCCCAGTTAACAACAAAGAAAAGCAACTCCAAATCAATAGTATTGGTAATGAAAAGGGGAAACATCACAACAGACAAAGAAAAGATTCAGACAATCGTACGAGAATACTTCAAAAATCTATACTACACTAAATTTGAAAACCAATTGAAATGGATGAATATTTGAAATCCTGGGAACTAACACATCTTAACCAAGAAGATATTGACAATTTAAACAGATGCATAATATTTGAGGAAATTGAAGATGTAATAAAAATCCTCCCAACTAAAAGAAGCCTGGGCCCAGATGATTTCACAGCAGAATTCTACAAAACATTTAAAGAGGTCTTACAACCATTGCTACTCAAACTGTTCGGAAGGATATAAACAGAGGCAATTCTCCCAAACTCCTTCTATGAAGCCAGCATCACTCTAATACCCAAACCAGGTGAATATACAACCAAAAAAGAAAGCTATAGACCCATCTCACTAATGAACATAGATGCAAAAATTCCCAAGAAAATACTTGCAAATCCCATGCAGATCCACATCAAAAAGATCATCCATCATGATCAAGTTGGATTCATACCAGAGATGCAGGGATGGTCCAACATATGTAAATTAATCAATATCATAAAACACATAAATGCACTTAAAGACAAAAATCACACGATCATCTCAATTGATGGAGAAAAAGCCAGCATCCCTTCATGTCTAAATTTCTAGAGGGAATAGGACTGAATGGAACATTCCTCAACATGGTCAAAGTCATATATAGCAAACCCACTGTCAACCCCATCCTAAATGGAGAAAAATTGAAAACATTTCCCTTAAAGGTGGGAACCCAGCAAGGCTGACCCTTATTGCCACTCCTCTTCAACATAGTGCTTGAAACACTTGCTAGGGCAATAAGACAAGATAAGGAAATTAAAGGAGTACTAATTTGAAAAGAAGAAGTTAAGCTAACCCTTTTTTGCAGATGATATGATAGTTTACCTATGGTATGCTAAAAATTCCACCAGAAAACTTCTAGAAATGATTAAGAGTTTAAGTAAAGTGGCAGGCTACAAAATTAACCTAGAAAAATCAGTAGCCTTTCTTTTTTTTTAATGGAAAACTAAATTACTTATGTTACTTAAGTAGCCTTTCTTTAAACCAACAATAAATAAGTGGAGAAGGAATATAAGAAGACCTTCCCACTCAAAATAGCCTCAAAAATAACAAGATATCTGGGAACAAACCTAAGATACCGAAGACCTCTATAACAAAAACTTTAAAGCCTGAAGAAAGATATTGAAAATGACATCAAAAGATGGAAAGGCCCCCATGCTCATGGACTGGGAAAATTAATATAGTAAAAATGTCTATTTTACCCAAATTTATATATATATTCAATGCACTCTCAATCAAAATCCCTATGATCTTCTTCACAGACTTGGGAAAAAATCCTTAAATTCATATGGAAAAACAAAAGAGTCCAAATAGCTAAAGCAACCCTGAGTGAAAAATGCAATTAAGGGGGGATTGCTCTTCCTGACTTCAAGCTATATTACCATAAGGGCCATAGTCATAAAACAGCCTAGTACTGGCACAAAAACAGACCTGTTGAGTAATGGAACAAAATTGAAGATCCAAAACTGAGCTCATACAATTTCAGCCACCTCATATTTGACAAAAGGGGCAAAAACCCTCAATGGAGGAAGATAGCATCTTCAACAAATGGTATTTGCAAAATTGGATCACCATTTGTAGAAGGACAAAATTAAACCCCTACCTCTCACTCTATACAAAAATAAACTCCAAGTGGATCAAAGATCTCAATGTGAAGCCTGAAACCCCTGAAGGTGATAGAAGAAAAAGTTGGCAACAACCTATGAGACATAGGCATAGGAACAGACTTTCTGAATCAGACAGCAGCTGCACAGGAAATAAGGTCAACAGTCGACAAATGAGACCTCATAAAACTCAAAACTTCTGTACAGAGAAAGAAGCAATCAAGGAGGTGAAGAGAAAACCCATAGAGTGGGAGGAAACCTTTACCAGTGATACATCTAACAGATTATTAAAGTCAAGAATATATAAACTACTCAAAACACAAAGAAGTACGAAAATAAATTACCTACTCAAAAGATGGAGTAAAGAGCTGAACAGAGTCTTCACCAATGCGGAATTAAAGATGGCTGAGAAACATTTAAAAAGTGTTCAATATCATTAATAATGAAGGAAATGCAAATTAAAACCTCTCTAGATATCATCTCACTCTGATATGACTATCAGAAAAAAAAAAGACAACAGATGCAGGAGAGGTTGTGGGGAAAGGGGACCACTCATCCACTGCTGGTGGGAATGTAAACTTGTACAGCCATTATGGAAAGCAGTGTGGAAAACCCTTAAAAGACTCAAAATGAGCCTACCATCTGATTCAGTCATACCACTCCTGGGTATGTACCCAAAAGACTCATCCTACTGCAAAGATACATGCACATCCATGTTTACTGCAGCTCTCTTCACAATAGAGAAGAGTTGGGATCAACCCACATGCCCCTCAACAGACAAGTGGATGACAAAATTGTGGTACATCTACACAATGGAATACTATTCAGCAGTAAAGAAAGATGACATTATGAACTTTGCAGGTAAATGGATGGAACTCCAAGCCATTATGCTAAGTGAAGTACACATTCCCAGAAAAACAAACAGTGGTTTCCCTCATTTGTGGATGCTAACACCAAACCCCCCAGATGAAAGGCAAGCTGAACAACATTATTGTTATATTTCTGTTTATCTGAAAGCAACTATGTTGTTATAATGTAAATCTCTCATCCAGCTCTAGAATCCACCCACCACTTATTTTCAGACTCTGTAATCACTGTATATGGGTGAAGAGTATGTATCCATATTTTAGAATAATGTAGAAATAATGGAAGAAAATTTGAATTTCTAAGCATAAAAAAAGACTGAGAGAAAGATGCAGGACAATTATCATTATGCATGATCTGGGGTTGAGTGGAGGGAAGGGAAAAAGGAATATGCCTAAACTGAATTGAAAAATGATGTCTGAAATATACAAAACATCAATCAAAGCACAAAAAGAGAAAAAAAGTTAACCATCACTATCTATATTAATATAAAACAATATTAATGTACTCAAAATTTCAGTTTGTAACACCTGTGAAGAAGCCAATTAAAATATTTTATTTATATTTTTTTCTTATGTGAATGCCTGTTTTGTTTGCAAGTATGTAAGTGCATCCGTGTCAGGCAATGGCCGATGAGGCCAGAAGAGGGCATTGGATCCCCTGGAACTGGAGTTATGGGCAGTGTTACCCACCAGGTGCTGAGAACTGAACCCATGTCCTCTGCAAGAACAGCCAGTGTTTTTAAACTCTGAGCCATCTCTACAGCCCTAAGAATCCAATTTTTGTTTATCTCTTACAGTATTAGTTTATTTATATTTGATGGTCTGTAAAACTCAAACAACATATATAATTGTACTTATGGACCAAATAAATGGCATCTGCATACTAGAAAAAAAAAGAAGAATGAAATGGTCTTTTGCAGAAAAATGGACAGAATAGGAAATAATCCACACCCAGAAAGGCAAGTACTAATACGTGAATTTCCCTTACCCTTTAACTTTGACCTACTTATCTAACATGTAGATTTAGATTTAAATGTGCACATAACCATAACATGGAAGAAGAGGGACTTTGTGGGAAGAGAAATGGATCTGAAGTGAAAAGGGAGGGTAGAGCAAGAGAGGTTAATAGGGACAGGCAAGACATACTATGTTTCCTATCATACAACTAGATGCAAATGCATATAAGCAACATGAGAGAAGAGGGCGAATTTGGAGAGAGGAAGGGGATCAGCATGGGGGGGGAGCAGGGAGGAGCCAGATGAACAGAAATGAAGTGCAACCAATACATATGTCTGAAAAGATCACAATGAAACCCACTGTTGTTTAGGTTAACAGAAACTGATTTAAACAAAAATCTATAAAACATTGTAAAAAATTAGAATTAAAAAAAAGTGTTCAGTAGAAAAGCAGCATGATAGTTACTTTTCTGTTGATGTGATAAAACACTCTGACCAAGGGAACTTATTAAATGAAGACTTTATTTGAGCTTATGGTTCCAGAGGGATTAGAATCCATCATAGAGGGGAGGTATGGAGGGGAGGCATGGTGGCGAGGAGTGGAGGGGTGACGTGGTGGCAGGAGATGCCAGGCCAGGAGCAGAAAGCAGAGACTCATCTTCAAGCAGGCAAGGGAAGCAGAGTGGGACAGGCCAGACTTAAGAACTGTCTAGCCCCGCCCACTTCCCATGTGCATCCCCCATTTCAGCCAGCAAGACCACAGCTTCTAAGATCTCCCCAAAGAGCACTCCCAAATGGGGACAAAATATTCAAATACTTGGAGCCTATGGGGGACATTCCCTTTCAAACCAGGACATGAGAAGTGAGGATAGGGGGATTATTTAGGGAAAAATAGATAAAAGAAAATGACTGGTTAACAAAGTCCCACAAGTTTTTCTGAACCTGCTTAATTCCTTGGAGATATTTCTTGCCTTCCTCAATAAGACAAGCACTCTCCTGTCTTTTTTTTTTTCTTTTTTTTAATTACTTCTTTATTTTTTTTCATTTTTTTAACAATAAGTAATAATTTATGAGTACAAGCATCCTTCATGTAAAACCAATTTGCAAGCAGTTGTGCTCAAACCCACACAGCCCATGGGTCCCACCATCCAGCTGGTGGGGGGGGGG
>VZQC01005068.1:109986-142854 GCA_009823505.1 Rhizomys pruinosus | reverse complement strand
AATAAATCATAGATATAATTATCTTCCTGAGTCAAAGTAAAGACTCTTGTCAGCAACCAGCTACTACCCTCACCTCCCTGGACATACTGTGCAGCGTGGGCAGCCATTATTTCCTGTTATCCCCAAATCTAATGGGCTATTGCTTCTCTCCTTTGGTTAGGGATGATAACTATGGCTGATGCCACACAGCTTACCATCCTCTAGTAGGTTAGGGAATGTTATAATAACCACAGTAAAGTACCTGTCATATGTTACAGGAGACATAAAATGTTTTCATGGATTAACATATCATCCAAACATTGTGTCTATACCAAAGTAAAACACCATAAACATATTAGTCTGTCTTTAATACTATATATTAATTGCCTTTTCTTTCATGTGGAGAGGCGGAAATTTTCAGAATAGGTTTACCCTGGCACCAACTTGTTCAGCCCACTGATAAAGGAAACAGCCAGAGATTTGACCAGAGTCCCAAGGCAATCACTCTCCAGAGTAGAGAGTTACTGTTTCTTCTCATCCACCTGTGCCTCCTTTTTCTAAGCCCTTAGGGAACAACTTGGCAAGGGGGGCATGATTGAGTAGAATTTAAAGGCGCAAATTGGGGTGAATGGAGAACTCAGCCACATGTAGTCTGGACATCATCTTGATCAATTCTTGATTGAAATCTTTATACCAAGCCCTTGTGTTTTTTTTTTTTTTTTTTTTTTTTTTACAGTGTCTCCCTGTGGCCCAAACTGGACTGGATGGAATTCTCTAGGTGGAGCAATCTGGCTTCTATCTTTCAGAGAAAAAGGTCCACCTGTATGCCTCTTGAATGACTGAATTAAAGGCATACCCCCATCCTGCACCTGATTTTTGTTTTTTGATATCTTAATTTTTCTTCTTGGAGAGTATCCTAGCATTTATCAGTTATCTAACAATATGTATTTTCTTCTTACTGTAATTAAAGTTGTTGCCCCACTATGCCCGTTTCAGTGATGGATTCTTAAAGTCTCAGCTTAAGCTTTATATTTTTTTTCAGAAATATCTCTATTTCCTCTACTCTAACCGAACTTTTGTATCTATTAATATTGTTTCTCTTTTTACAATGAAAAATGTTTCTTCATTGTGTTTGAATGATCCATTTCTATGTACATTTCTTCCATTAGGCTATAAACTCAGCATAACTGTCTACAGATACAAAGAGCAAGACAAACCTTCAAAATGTTTGATGAATGATCCTTACTTTCCCTTAAACTTTGATCCACTTGCTTGATCTCAGTTATGTATCCCCCTTGGACTTGACCGAAGGTTAGGCTTCTTAGCTTTGATCCCTTTCTTTTTTTGTTTAAATATCAATTCATCCTTAACCCATCTTGGCCTCAGCCAGCTCCTACCAATCCTGCATGTCCTCCAGGGCTCCACAATAGGCCTCTCTGCAATTACCCTGCACTATCCATATGAGATATGAACGCCCTTTTGTCTTCTCTGCCTCTTCTTCTCTAGAAGATTTAACTTTGAAATCCATACAGGATATAAAAAATGAAAACTCTGATTTCTGGGCTAAATAGGGAAAAGGAAATGTATCTTTCAGAAAACATTTATTAAATGTTACAGTCAATATTTTTTACTGAGAAATCAGGAAACCACAGGAGCCTAGCAACAGAAAAGCAGATGTTAAGAGGCAGGTTTAGAATGATGATAAAATCTAAGTTTCTATGATTAATCTGACACAAATTCATATGACATATAATAGTTATGTGCATAGTATTGTGGAACAGATAGTAAATAGTTTTCAAGAATAACCATTAGTAAGGTCAGTTACTCATAATGAGTGTGTTATATTAGCATTTCTATTTGTTCTCTCCCTAGTAGCTAGAATCATCAGTAAGCATCAGTAGTTTTTCTGAAACTTATGCAAATTAATTCTACCTCCTGCAAACATTTATGCAAAATTGTATTAAAATAAGTGACAATTTTTTTCTTCTTTTAAAAATATATTTTATGGATTTATTATTATTTTTTGTGCATATGAGTTCATTGCATGCATGTATTTAAGTCCACCAATTCCATTCAATGCCCCTCAGGTCAGAAGAGGGCATTGTATTCACCTGGAACTGGAGTAAGGGACAGTTATTAGCCAACATGTGGGTGATGGGAATCAAACCTGGGTCCTTGGCAAGAGATTTTAACTGCTGAATCATCTCTCCAGGTCCCTTAGGTTTTTGCCTTTTGAAAAGCTAATCTCTGCCTCTAAATCTAATAATGACCTTACCACCTGACAGTTCTTCAGTGGAAGAGACAATTACTCCCTCCTAATTCAGGAGCTTTGGAATAAGAGTTTATGATTGGCTAATCCAACAAATGACCAAATGAACAATCAAAGATATGAGAAAATAAATGCTTTTTTTTTTTTTTCAGCCAACAAGGATAACTCTTTGTAAGTAACAATCAGTAACTTCGTTCAAAAGTCATGGTCTATGAACTTACTCATATTTTTGAATTAGGTGACTATTATAGCTATAGTAGTTTTAGACATGGAAGTTAAGTAAAAATGTTGCATGTGATCTGTACCGTTTCTTGATGCTCTTTTATATGTTAACTACATCTCTAAATTTCTTTAGATTAATCTATTCTTTTTTTTAAATTTAATTTTTTTATTGATGCTTTGTGCATTTTGTACATCATTTTCCAATTCGGATCAGGCATTTTTCCCTTTCCCTTCCCCCCCACCCCCACCCCATCCCAGATCATGTATTCTGCCATAACTGTCTTGCATCTTTCTCTGTTTTTTTTTTTTTCTTTTTTAGCTATAAGTGATAATCCATGAGTACAAGCATCCTTCGTGCAAAACCAATCTACAGGCTGTTGTGTCCAAACCCCCACAGCCCCACCATCCAGTGGGGGGTGACATGTTGTTTGTTCAATCAAGTTGATCAAATGAGTGTCCAGACTACATCGCTGTAGTTTCACCATTCACCCCAATCGGAGCCTTTACATTCTACCACGCCCCCTCTTCCGCAGGTTGTTCCCTAGGCTTAGAAAAGGGGCACAGGTGGATGAGAAGTAAAACAGTCCACTCTCTCTGGAGCTGTTGACTTGGACTCTGGTCAATTCTGGCTGTTTCCTTTCATGGGCTGACAGTTTGTCCAGGGGTAACCTTTCGATCCTACTAATGAAGCACAAGCAATTAGATATATAGGTATTTAAGCAGCACTAATAGTTATGGTAGGTTACTTTGGCATAGACACATATGTTTGGATGATATGTTAATCCATGAATTACATTTTTACCCCCTGATAAATATGACAGGGTCTTACTGTGGCTTATAACATCTCCTAACCTGTAGAGGATGTAGGCTTGTGGCATCAGCCATGGGTTATTCCTCCAAGGAGAGAGCCAATAGCCAATTAGATTTGGGATATACAGGCACATGGCTGCCTCTGCTGCACAGTATTTCCAGGCAGGTGAGGTGTAGCTGGTGCTGACGGTGGAGTCTTGCTTGACTCAGGGAGACCCGTATTTGCTTTATTGGTTTAGTGGCCTTTGGTAACACTCTCTGGCATTCCAGAGGCCATCTGTACACTTGCATGTGCGGTCTCAATACATCCCTCCCATGTTAACGTCAGGTCTTCGGCAGCAGGGTCTTATCGCCTCTCCTCCTGCAGGTATCCCAACTTAGGGGCAAGGAGCCCTTACCTTTTGTGGGGCCTTGGATCCCCTGGCCAACATCCCCCTGGTAGAACAATCCATTGCTGATGTCAGAGCTCCTGCATTAATATACTTTGCCTAAGTGCATCGCCTAAGGACTAGAGAAATATGACGATGATGAGGTCGTTCTCCAACTGTAAATTGGAGACAACTATTATCGAGGTAATATCTTATAAAACCGGTAAAAATGCCTTCTTTAATTGACTAATAGACATAAGAACTGTGAAAAGGATTATACTCTGTTCAGAACCAAATATAATACTAGATTAATCTATTCTTAAAATCTGTCATTGTATGTGTCCTCAAACAGCATAGTTCAGCTCCTTTCTCACCTATCTCTGTAATGCTGATAAAATTCTCTCCCTTTTGGGACTTAACTGCTTTTGTCTTCACTTTCTAAATGCATACTGCTCTTAGTTCGACTTAGGAGAGGCGAGAGGTACCTCATCTTACCTAAACACACGTTCCTACTAGTCCTTCTCCCTAAAGGAAAACTGATTTTCAAAAACAATTACTGTCTGTTCCAGATGATCACAGTGTGAAGGAAATTATGGGAATACACAAAGATAATATCCCATTTTCTCAAACAGTTATGCATCTTTCTTTATATTATGCCAAATTTCCTTTGATATTCTAAGTCACTTATATAGGTTAACTATAAAAGGAGCCTTCATTGCCCAAGCTGGTCATTTGTTAAAAAGAAGTCAAACACCCAGGAGATCATTCTAATAATGACTATCCTATAAATTTACATACGATAGTAAGCTGAACTTAATTGAAATCATGCTTTTACTCTATTAACAACCATGACATCAATCTTCCATTTCTATTAATATTCAGATTAGTGAAACAGTACATTTTATTCTGGATCTAACTTTGCCTTTGCTTTTGCCCTATAGACAATTTCAAATGTAGTTTTTGTTACCAAGTGAACTGTAATGAAAGGGAGGTCGTGACTTCCTCAAGCAAAGCAGCTCCATGGCAAAGCATTTCAGAAGTCCTCTGGGTCTTCTAAGAAATTCTGATTACAATTATGAGGTTATAACTTTAAAAACAAAGTCAGGATCTCATCTTTCATATAAGAGATCTGACAGTGTTCATTCAGCTGGAGTTGTAACTCATTAACCCTTGGAATGACTCTGTGACCTTGGCTTTCAGGAGAATCTGCCCTGTGGTTATGAGGAACAAGACATTTTTCTAGCAATGTCATATACTTTTTGAAGAGTCAGAGCCTATCTTGAGGCGAAAGTTTTGTGCTTGAAATTTATTTGCTGTTGTTATCCAATATCATATAGAAACAGCCATCTTTTCTTACACTTTATGCATTCCTCACTGGGGGAATCAGAACCTCTATCTGATCTCCTACATTGTCACGTGCAGTGGCAATCCTCCCTCAAGATCACACAGGTAAAATTCACTCATCATCACCAATCTTCCCTATATAAATAGGATTTCTTTATCAATATAGTTTTAGATTTTAATCTTTCTGAAGGTTCCCTGATTATAAGTACTTGTTTAAGACTATTTAATTCAGATAGAATTTTGGAGTTGAATGCAATAGAAAGAGAATCTTTCTTAGTTAAAGGTGAAAAATGGAAACAAATGCAGTTGAAAAGATATTTCCAGTAAAAGGAAGAACAGGAAATACTGGTGAAACTTTGGATGGAAACATTTTTAGGATGCCAGTTTTCAAAGCTCATATATTTCTACCCTTATGAACTCCTTTTATTTTTAAAGATTTATTTTCAAAAATAATGTCAGTGTTTGTCCATCTGTATGTGGGTCAGTGCATGGGAATGAAGGGGTCAAGGAATGCCAGAAGAGGGTGCTGCATCCCCTAGGGATGGAGTTCCAGTCAACTGTGAGCCACCTGACACAGTTTCTGGGACTGAACTCCAGTCCTCTGGAAGAGCACGTGCGCTTGCATTTGGACACTCTTGTCAAATGCTTCATGAGCTATGTATTGGAACCTAGCCCAAAGTAAGTGTTTTATTTATTTAAGCATGTTTTCATTGAGATTTTGTACATTTTATATAATGGATCCTAATCAAACTTTGATTCTCCTCCCCATCCATGTCTACCTATAGCCCTCCCCAACACCAGATTTCATGCATTTTGTCATATATATATATATATATATATATATATATATTTATCCCATCAAGTATTTGTACATAGCTGTTCCTTGGTGCAGTTCATCCACAGGAGTCTACTCAGCTTATCTAAAGTGACTCTCCTAAAGAAGGTGTACTCTCACTCAACCAGCAGCAGTCAGCTGTCAATAATTCCTCAGCTATGGTTAGGACTTCTTGCCCATCTCCCTTCCTCTTTGATGGGTTTTTGTCTGATTGAGTCTTCATGGGTCTTATGAATGCTGTCACCATGTTACAAGTTCGTATGAGCAAGTTCCCAGTGGCCTGAAAGCCTCTGTTTCCTTATGTTCATGTACCAACCCTGGATCTCACAATCTTCCTGCCCCCTCTTCTGCAATTGTTCCTGAGCCCTTGGTGGTTGTGGTGATTTGAATGATAATGTCCTCCATAGGCTTCAAGTATTCAGATGTGCCCAGTAGGTGGCACTGTTTTGGGAGATCTTAGAAGGTGTGGCCAGGCTGGAGGGAGTACATCACTGGGGGCAGGCTTAGAGAGTTCAAAACACCTTGCCAGTCTCCAGTCTCTCTCTCTCTGCTTCCTGTGTCTGTTTGATGATGTAATCCTAAGCTTTCTGCTCCAGCTCCTGCCACCTTACCTCCCCACCATGATGGACTCTAATTCCCTGGAACCTCAATTGTAATATCAAATAAACTCTTCCTTTTATAAGTTCCCTTGGTCATGTGGTTTTATCGCAGCAACAGAAAAGTGACTAATACAGTGGGAGAGTAGTTTTTTTTTTTAAATTTTATTTATTTCCGTATGTGTATGAATGTACTGTCTGCATGCAAGTCTGTGCACCCGTGTCGTGCAATGCCGCGGAGGTCAGAAGAGGGTGTTGGATTCCCCTGGAACTGGAGTTCTCCTGGAATTGTGTTTCAGACGGCTCTCGGCGGCCATGTGGGTGCTGGGGATCAAACCTGGGTCCTCTGTAAGAGCGGTCGGTGCTCTTAACCACTATGCCATCTCTCCAGCCCAATGGGAGAGTTTTAATATTGGAGTCCTGTCCAGGGACACACACTCTGCAGTCTCCTCAGCCCAAGTAGACAACTGCTAATTACCCTCTATGGCAGCCGAGAACCGTCTGAAACTCTAATTCCAGGAGAACTCCAGTTCCAGGGGAATCCAACACCCTCTCTGACCTCCACAGCACTGCACAACACGGGTGCACAAACTTGCATGCAGACAGTACATTGATACACATACAGAAATAAATAAATGCTGGGCGTGGTGGTGCACGCCTTTAAAAAAAAGTGTCACAATAGAGGCAGTTTTGTTGTGCCATTTTGGCTACTAAACTTTAAAACTCCCATAATAGTGTGTATAGTATCACTAAAACTATGACAGCATGTCTTCAGGGGTGAGGCTTCCAGGTCAGTTCCAGCCTCATTGCTCCAAATCATGTATCCAAAATATACACTATCTTGAGCATCTGGGAGGTAATCAAGGGCTGTGGCACTATCCTGTGTAATTTTCGGAGTCCCTTATACTCCCTGACCAACAACTCAAAGAGAAGTTTCTCCCACCTGGCACTGTTTCTTGTTATACATCCTTCAGGAATAATATACATTCATGTTCAGATATTATGTGTGTATTTTCAGGTGACTCTTGAGTTAATACATTTCCATCTGTCTTTTTTCTTGAAAAGACTTCCTTAACCATTCTATTATAAAATATTATCTCTTCCTTTTATGCTACATACCCTGCTTTTACAAATCATTGTTCTAGTCTGTATTTAATGATTTGTTGCCTCTATTCACTAGAATATAAATTGTATGATGTTGATAATCTGCTAAGGGACATTGCTGAATTCCTAGAGACTAAACCAGAACAGGCTGTGTAGCAGGCATGCACTAATTATCTGTGTAATGAATAGTGGTTTTCCTCTAAATAGAACTGAAGGTGTTTTAAAATCTCTTCTCCACACTTTCTGTACTTTCTAAATCTTTGGCCATCTTCTGTCTGCCTTTCTATGCCACCTAAGCTTCATATAGCTCTCCTTTCTCTCTCTTTCACTAGCCTCCCTCCTTCCTTCCTAGTTTAAGTACCCCATTTTCCCCTTGAGACCATCCGTCTCATATTACCCCCCTCTCTGGAGTTCCATCTTCATCTTTATCCCCACAGTTGCTTGTATGTTTTTCACCCCCCCTTCCAGTTGGATACCCTATTTTCCCCCATTGGCACCATGAGCTGACTTGTTCACCTGCACATTCTTTTCTTAGCATCCTCCAAAAGCTGGGGTGATGTGTGATGATGTACAGGTCTAGCATTGGCTACTGGGAGGTGATGTCATGCAATGTGGGGGCTATCTGTCCCAAACTTATGTAAGCTGCCTGTTGCATAAAATAAATGGATTTCTACCCTCTGCTGTGCTCCCCTGGATGTTACTGCAGTGATGCAGTGATCCCATGTGTATTCTCTTCAGTCTGTTCTACTGTGGAACTGATACCTTTCCACAACTTACTCTTCAACTTGTTCCACCCTGGTACTGACACCTTCCATTATTTCTCCTTTGGGAACATCTATTTTGTACCATACCTCTCTTTTGGGCTCTTTTGTTCCTTTTACTCTGTGCTTCCGTTTCATTTTCCTTGCTCCTGCAATTATATCAGGACATAAACTCACATATAGCGGATTGGAGCTAAGACCTACAAATGAGGGAGAACATATGTTGCTTGTTTTTCTGAATCTATGTTACTTTGGCTATCCAGGGTCTTTTGTGATTCCGTACAAATTTAAGATTTTTTTCCAGCTCTGCCATGGGGATTTTAATTGGCATTGTACTAAATCTATAGATTGCTTTAGATAAGAAAATCATTTTCACAGTATTAATACTACCAATCCCTGAGCTCTGTAGGTTCTTCCATCTCCTGGTGTCTTTATATTTTTCCTTAAGGATTTAAAAATTTCATTGTAGAGATCTTTACCATCATTAGTTAGGTTCATTCATAGATATCTTTTTTGAGGCTATTGTGAATGGGAAGCTTTCCATTAATGGGTTTATGATTGCTTGTTATTGATCTATAGAAAGGCTACTGATTTTCATAAGTTGATTTCTAACCTGCCACTTTGCTGAAAGTATTGATCATTTGTGGCAGTTTTCTGGCGGGATTTTGGAAGTTTTATGTATAATACCACATCATCTGCAAATAGGGATAATTTGATCTCTAGTTTTCTAATTAGTACTCCTTCTCTTTTCTTCTTGCTGTAGCAAGTGTTTCAAGGAATGGAAATACTGGACAGACTTGTCTAGTTCCTGATTTTAATGGGACCGCTTCCAGTTTTTCTCCATTTAGAATGATGTTGACTGGGGGATTTTTATACATAGCTTTAATTATGCTGAAGTATATTCCCTCTAGTCCAATTAACTCTAGGACTTTTAGCATGAATCCATGATGGGGTTTTGTTAAGGCCCTCTCTGCATCTATAGACATGGCCATGTGACTTTTGTCTTCAAGTGAATTTATATGATTTATTACACTTACTGGCATATATATATATATATATATATATATATAATCTCCATCCCTGGAAGAAAGCTGATTTGATCATGATGGATGAGCTTTTCATGTGTGTCTGTGTATGGCTTGTAAGAATTTTCATCAGAATCTTTGTGTCTATGTTACATTAAGGATATGGGCCTATAGTTTACTTTTTATGTTGGGTAGTTACCTAGGTTTGATATTAGAGAACTACTTGCTTCACAGAAGGAGTTTGTGAGTACTCGTTTCTATCTTCTTGAATAATTTAAGTAGTAGCACTCATATTCATTGTACTGGGAAGGTGGAGCATAATGTCTGCTTGGGGACTGTATTAGTCACTTTTCTGTTGCTGTGATAAAGCAGCATGACCAAGGAACTTATAAAAGGAAGAGTTTATTTGAGCTTATGATTGATGGTTCCAGGGAATTAGAGTCCATTGTGGTGGGAGGCATGGCAGCTGGATCTGGAGCAGCAAGCCGAGGGTCACATCTCGCAAAGAGCACAGGAAGCAGAGAGAGAGAGAGCAATTGTAGACCACGAGGCTTGTTAAACTCACTAAGCCTGCCCCCAATAAGGTACTTCCTCTAGCACAGCCACACCTTCTAAGACCTCCAAAAACAGTGCCACCAACTGGAGACAAATGTCTGAATACAGCCTATGGGGGACACTCTTCCAAACCACCACAGGGACTAAAGCTCTTCCCATTAGGGTTCTGGGCTATTATATCCCATGTATTTCTTCTCTGACTTCTCTTGTGTCTTTCATAATGGAATGACAGTCACAACTGTAGAACTGTGTCAGCTGTTCTTGTGAAATATAAAACATAAGGTAAGTCCAAGAATTCAGGTCTCAATTAGCTATCAGTTTTTTAAATTTTTATTTATTTATTATTATGTGTATGAGTGTACTGTCTGCATGTAGCTTGGTGCACCCATGTCGTGCAATGCCTCAGAATTCAGAAGAGGGCATCAGATTCCCCTGGAACTGGAGTTAAAGACAGTTCTTAACCCCCATGTGGATGCTGGGAATAGACCCTGGGTCCTCTGCAAGAGCAGTTGGTGGTCTTAACCGCTGAGCCATCTCTCCATCCCTCTCAATTAACCATCATTTAAGAAGTGTGTGGAGCCTGGCGTTCCCCCTTGCAACTGGTATCTGAGATAAAGTAAGTCTCATTGGGCATCATGCCCTTAAATTTTGGGGATCTGATGCTAACTCAAGATAATGTCATAATAATATTGAATTGCGTAATATCCAATTGATGTCAGCCAAGTGGTATCAGTACTCCTACATCAACTAAAAGTTTTTGAAAGGGATTGCTTTGTGGGGATATCTCAACTATTGGTACTTGGGTATGAGTTTAGCAAGAAATGAATAAAGACTTTTTAAATTTATCATATTATTTTATGTAGATGAATGTATTGCCTGCATGTAGATGTCATGCAGTGCACGAGGAGGTCAGAAGATCCCTTGGAACTGGAGTTAGAGACAGTTGTCACCTGCCATGTGTCTTCTTGGAATTGAACATAGGCCCTCTGAAAGAGCAACCAGTGCTTTTAACTGCTGAGTGATCTCTCCAGTTCCATGAGTAAAGATTTTTAAAGGCAACACATTTAAATTATTTAAGAAAGTCTAAAAACTATACTAAGATCATCACTGTCCTAGTCAGCTTCTATTGCTGTGATAAAAACACTGACGAAAACCAACTAAGGGAGGAAAGAGTTTACTTGGCTTATAGCCCACAGTCCATCATCAAGGGAAGGCAAGGGGAAGACTCTGGGAAGTAGCCTTGGGCACATGGAGTTATCCTGCTGTCTAGCTTGCTAATTGGTCCATGCTCAGTCTGTTTCCCATACAGCATAGAACCACTTGATAAGAGTGGTACTGCAAAAACTAGGCTGGGCTTCCCACAGCACTCAACAATTAAGCAAATATCCCCAGAGGCATGGCCACAGGCCAATCCAGTGGAGGAAATTCCTCCATTGAAGTTCTCTTCACCCGAGTGTTGAGAGCTGAAGCTATTTAGCAAATTCCCTGAAAACCTTATCATTCATATTTCCCTAAAGTGTCATGCTCATAGCATTTAGTATGCTTATAGAAGTTCTGAACCAATATTAGTGAAGATGTTGGGGAATCTCACAGCATGGTTTTTACATTAAGGTTGAAAGGTAAGTACAACTTTATGCCTTCTCACCTCATGATACACAAAATAGAATATAAGAACACACATGATCTGAATTGTAATGAAATGTGAATTAAACCAAATTGACCTACTTCAAGGTTAAGGTGGAAATAAAGATGATTGATTTTAGATGTGAAGTACTTAATAAAAGCATTCTTTGATTCATTTCATTTTCCAGGATGAAAATAATGTCTTGAGATGGAGAGAGTAGAAAGGAAATTCTAAGTAGAAGGAGCAGTTTGGATAAAGGAGAATACCTATATTAGTGTATTTTACTTCCTGATCAACATGGTCTTTTAGAGAATTACAACCCAGGATTTCATAGGGGAAAAGTTTCTCTCTACACATCTTCCTCTGGGAACTTAGAACAATATTTTGCGTCCATAATCTGAGATGGAGCATGGAGAATACTTCTAAGTGGAGGAGCAAGACTTTGATTCAAAACCTAGAGCAAACTAGAAATATGTTCTGTGCTAAAGAATGGAGTGGCTAACAAAGAGACAAGACTGGGACTCGTCCATGTGAGGTACTGCGCAGAGGAAGTTGTGTGCCCCAAATGCATGGAAGGAGCCACATTCACACTTTGCTTTTCTATTTAGTTCTGTTATCTTAACGTTTTTACTTTCCTCTCATATTATTTCAATTTTGCAGAGCAATTTTACCATGCTCTGTTCTATTCATAACTTTTGTTTTGTTTTGATTTGATTTGATTTGATTTGATTTGAGACAGAATCTCCTTGTAGAACCAGGTGACCTAGCCTGGAAATTGCAATGGAGACTAGGCTGGCCTCTTCTGGGATTATAGGAGTGTGTTACAACACCAGATATCTTGTTGTTTTTGATAGGTTTCTCCAAAAATAACACTTGGGTACCTTCTGCCCTCAGTCAGAAGTAAATACTTAACTCAGGCATGAGGCACTGCAACTGTGTAATGCTGTCTGCTTGCATTTCTTTCCCCTTTTCTCTCTTTAATCTACTTTTCAGTGGAACTGCCTTCTACAATTTCAACATGAACATTTCCTCCTTCTACTTATATATCTATCTTCTGATTTTCTCTGCTGTTCTGTCAGTAGTCACTCATTTTACTCTGCTTATTCCCCTTCCATTGTTAAGAGTTCTCTACACTGTTTTCCACAGAGGTTACAACAGTTAGCAATCCCACCAGCACTGAATGACAGTCCCCTTTCCCCACATTCTCACCAGTATTTGATGTCGTTTGTTGTTTTGATATGACTAGGGTGAGATAAAATATTAAATTTGTTTTGATTTATATTTCCCTGATTACTAAGGATGCTAAACACCTTTTTAAAAAGATTTTATTTATTTTTGTATACGCACGAATGTACTGTATGCATGTAGGCTTGTGCACCCGTGTCGTGCCATGCCGCGGAGGTCAGAAGAGGGTCTCAGATTCCCCTGGAATTGGAGTTCTCCTGGAATTGGAGTTACAGACGGTTCTTAGCTGCCATGTGGGTGCTGGGGATCGAACCCGGGTCCTTTGCAAGAGCAGTCGGTGCTCTTAACCACTAGGATATCTTTCCAGCTCTGCTAAACACCTTTTAAGGTACTTTTTACCCATCATTAGCTCTTCTTTTGAAGACTCTCTATTCAGATCCATAGGCCATTTTTAAATCATGCCATTTGTTTTCTTGCTGCTTTGATTTTTGAGTTATTTTTATATTCCTGATATTAATGATCTGTGAGACATATAGCTGGTGGTATTTTTTCTCTCACTCTGTGTGTTTTCTCTTCAACTGATTGTTTTGTTTGCTGTACAGATGCATTTTAGTTTAATGAGGTGGATTGCTGATCCTAATTCTGACCAACTGAAGTCCGATTTAGAAATTATTTTCCTGTATCTATGTCTTATAATGTACTGCCAAAGTTTTCTTCTAACAGTTTCAAAATTTTAGGTATCACATTGAAGTCTTTGATCCAAATGTGGAGTTGTCTTTTGTGGAAGGTGTTCATAAGGATCTAAATTCATTCTTCTACATTTGGAGATCCAGTTTAGCCAGGAACTTTTGTGGAAGATGCTTTCTTTACTTCAGGTTGTGTTCTTGGCATCTTTGTCAAATATCAGGTGGGAAAAATTGTCCTCATGTTTGAGTCTTCTCTTTTGTTCCATGACCTTTATGTCTGTTTTCTTGTTCTTTGTTTGTTTGCTTTGCTTTTTTTTGTTGTTGTTTTGTTTTGGTTTTGGTTTTTGTTAACATCATGCTGTGTTTAGGACTTTAGCTCTGAAATATGATTTGAGATCTGGTATGGTAATCCCACCCAACATTGCTCTTTGTGTTTGGGATTTCTTTTATTATCTGGGGGTCTTCGGTGATAAGTGATCCCAAAATATCCACTAGAAAATTTCTAGAAATGATCAGCAACTTCAGCAAAATGGCAGGTTAAAAACTCAAATGACAAAAATGAGTAGACTTTCTAATGCTTCAATAATAAACAACTATAGTAAATGTTTGTGGAAACACTTCAATACACAACTGCCTCAAAAATATCTAGGAATTAACTAATCAAAAACATCAAAGACATCTACAGTGAATATTTAAAATACTTGAAGAAAGAGATCAAGAAAGACACAAAGAGAGGAAAGATCTCCCATGCTTATGTATTGATAGAATTAATATTGTGAATATGACCATCTTACCAAAAGCAATTTGGAGATTCAGTGCAATCCCAATAAAAATCCCCATGGTATTCTTCCCTTCTATTCTTAGGCTTACTAATTAGTATCCATATACACCATAAGGTCCTTGTTCCTATAGCACCCCAACTTCATTGGACTAGAAGATGAGGTTGATTTTAACTGAGTGTTTTTATTTATTCATAGTGGAAAAAGTCATTAGTTATGTTTTCTACTAAAATTAATACTCTACTTTCGGAGTAGAACAGGAGATGGAAGCTGACACCCTGAGAATGTAGATTAAAAGTTTAACTATGAAGAGAAACTATAGTTCCATCCACGACAAGCCAGTCCCATTTGAAAATTGTAAATACTTACTGAAAAGACCATAGTTGATTGAAAAATACACAATACATGACTTAAATGCAGATGTGAAATTGCCAGTGTAGAAACACATGGGAAATTAACTTTTTTTCCATCTTTTGACTCCTCAACAATTGTTAATTCTAAATGAATAAACTCCAGTGAGAGTGGGTTAGATAAAATCCCAGACAAAAATTCAAAAGAATGATTATAAAAATCTATAATAAAATCAAAGAGGACATGAATAAATTCCTGAATGCATCCAAATAAAACATAGAAAAATAGTTGAATGAAATCAGTCAATGCCAGTTATTAAAGAGGAATTCATGGAAGAGTTAGAAATAAAATAAAATCCCCAGTAATTTAAATAAAAAGATCTGGAGGAATACTTTTTTATAGGTAAGTCAAGTAAAAAAAAAAACAGCGTTTTAGGCCTTGAAGGCAAGGTAGATAAATGAAAACTTTCAGATAATGTCAACAGTAGAATAATACAAAAGTGCAAACAACTTATGTGATGTCTATAGACTACTATGGGAAACTTAGTTCTGTGAATATTTGGCATAGAAAGGGAATTTCAAACCAAAGATCTAGGAAGTAAGGCAGAAAATTCCAAAATCTGGGCAAAAAGATAGAATATACAGGAGATATTTACAATCCTGAACAGGCAAGATGAGAAAGGAACATTCTTGCATCATATTAAAGTTAAAACACTAAATATATAGAGCAAAATCCATCAGAATAACAGCAGATTTCCCCACACAATTTCTGAATTCCATTCTAAGAAGTCTTGGAATTCTGCAGTTCAAGGTACAAGGTCCATCTAGTGCCAACCCATATTGCTATATTCATCAAAGTTATCCATCTTCATTGAAGGAGAAAGAAAAACTTTCTGAGATAAACAAAATCAAAAGGAATTGATGACCACTGAACCAACACTGCAGAAAATGTCTGAAGAAATTCTACATGATGAATAGAAAAATAAACATATTCATGTGGTCACAGGCAAGAATAAACTGCACTAATTAAGCACAGATTATCTTGAACACAATAATGGTTCCTTAATACCTCAGTTTCATCAACAGATAAAACATAGAGATGAAAAATCAACAAATAAACAGATCAAATGGACTTAGCAAAGATCCACACTATTTCACCAATACACTGTAGAGTACACATGATTCTCAGCGGCCAATGGGGCTGTCTATAAATTAGACAAACTTTTAGGATACAAAGTAAGCTATGCATGGTAATTGAAACAATTTCTAGAATAATACCAGAAAGCAATGATGAGAAAAAAACTATAGACCATATAGAATGGTAAATAGATCATTTTTGAAATTAATGGGAAAAACTTCCTAGAACTCAATGAAAATGAAATACAATATATTTGAATATGTACAATAACTCAATTAAAGTGGTTCCAAGCTAGAAGTTTATAGTTATAAGGGAAACACAGGGGGCCACAGGAGAGGGGAGCTGCAGCCACTCTGGAGGCTGCACCTCAGAGGCCTGGGGTTCATCACACAGGAGAAAGACCACACCCCTCCTCCTGTTTGATTGTTGTGGGCAGAATTACCCAGCCAGAAGCAGAAGCAAGTGGACCAAGGGAGTAAGTCCCTCTCCCCCTGCTTGAACTGTGGTGTGAGTGTCTGAGTGGGAATAGTGGTGGTGATGCCAGGGAACCTAGGTTAGAGAGAAGCTAAAAGACAGATCACAGATTTGTCTCATGCGAAAAAGTTTCTCACAGACATTTGCCACTAGCCTGACTGTTAGAGAAAAAAATGCTGAAAGGCAGATTAAAAGACTAATTCCATGGGAAAAGAGGGGTCTTGCTGGGATGGACCAATAGCCCAGCCATCTACCCTGAACCTTCCTTTGGAGGGGTTTACTTCCCTACCCTGAATCCTCCGAAATTCCCGCTCGTGAGGTAGCCCAAGAAAATACCTTTCTTCTTCTTCTTCCAGTGGAAAGTCAAGCCCCGCATCTTAGCATCATTTGTTGTCTGCAATATATCCATCTGGTGGTTCTTTAAATGTTCATTATGCATGTGCCGCATTCCACTAGATGTTCTTCCTCCCTGCACTAAAGCTCCCAGCTCTGGGAGGCTACAGATCTCAGAACTGTCCCCAGGGAGTGAGCTGACAATCCTAGCTTGAGCTCTAGCAGGGAGGGGGAGGGAACGATGGAAAGCAACCCAGAGGAAAAGGAAGTGGACTCCCAGTCTGGGAGGAAAGACTCTGTTTAAGGTTGTAATTCAAGGCTTTTTATACAGGTCATTGCATGGGCTGGTACACACAGAGAATTGGGAGCTGGGGCAGTCAGTTGGGACAAGCAGGACCAGAGGCCATTTGTTCCTGATCAAAGGTTTTCCCCAAGGGATCAAAGACAGTCAGGCACCCAGGCCTCACAGGTTTGGCAGGATATCAGCAGTGGTGGAGGCTTGGAGGCTGCTTGGTGACTTTTTTTAAGTTCTTCTGCCAAAAGAATGCCTACAAGGTATAGATGTATTATCTGCCCAATGCTATCAAACCTTTAGATAATATTCTTGATTCTCAAACTATTTCTCTAAGGTTGTGTTGCAGTGGTACTAATTTCTGATACCGAAGCAATGAAAAGATAAAATTATAATCTAGCATTTTGGAAAAACATAGCTACAATAATTCTCAGCAATTGCTTGCAAGCTAAAATCAACAGCACATTAAAGTATTATTGAACAATGTAAAGTTGGTTGATGTCATTCTGTGAATGCAAGAATGATTCAACATATGCTAATCAATAAAGGAAAAACATCATGTTAATGTAGTCCAGGGCATAAATTACACAATCATCCGATCTCAGTAAATTCAGAGAAGATCCTTGACAAACTGCAGGATCTGTTCATGATAAAAAAAATCCCTGAAATACTTGGGAATAGAAAGAACATACCAGCCGGTGTGGTGGTGTATGCCTTTAATCCTAGCACTTGGGAGGCAGAGGCAGGCAGATCTTTGTGAGTTCAAGGTCAGCCTGGTCTATAGAGTGAGTTCCAGGACAGCTGGGGCTACAGGAAGACCCTGTCTCAAAAAGACAAAAAAAAAAAGAACATACCTCAGCATAAAGTGGACTATAAATGACAGACACAAGAGCAACGCTATACTAAATGGGAAAACACTAAGCATTTCTTTTAGGATTGTAATGAGACAATGGTGCTTATTCTCTTTGCTCTTCTTTATTAAAGGCCTTGAAATCCTAGCTAAAACAGGAGAAAGAAAAATTTTATTTATTAACTCTTTCAAGATTCAAGTAAGAAAGGAAGAAATAAAATGATCTCTATTTGCAGATTACATGATTCTGTACTCCACCACAAAGCTCCAAGTCTTGATAAACACTTTCAGAGAAGAAGGATACAAAATCCACATACAAAATTCAGTAGCTCTTCTGTGCACCAATGTGATGGTTAATCTTGATTATAAACAGTAGGATTCAGAGTTATCATGGAAACAGATCTCTGGATATACTTGTGATTATGCAGGGTTCTGTTAAGTGAGGGAAGGTTCACCTTAAGTGCTAGTTGTACCCTTCCATGGATGGGGGCCCAGGCTGAGGAGATTCCCAGCTTGCATGTCCTGAGGACTTTTCCTTAAAATTTTAATAAAAATTTCCTGAAGCTTCAATAAATAAATAAGTAAATAAATAAATAAAAGAATTAAAAAAAGAGTATAGCACCAGCATTCTTCTCTGCTTTCTGACCAAAGCCAACCTGACTGGCTCCCTTATTGTCATGGTTTCCTGCCATGATGGACTGGGATCTGGAACTAGGACCCAAAGGAAATAACTCCTCCCTTAACTTGCTTCTATCAGGGTATTAACTCTGCAAAAGACAACAATACAGACATGCCAGAAAGAAACTAAAACATCCTGTTTACAACAATGTTGAACACAGGGTAGTGACAGACCTCTACAATGACATTTAAAACATGTAAATAAATTAAAGAAAATAGTACAAGTTAAATATCTCTGAAATGGAGGCCAGCATGGTCCACAGCAACAACAACAACAACAACAACAACAACAAAACAGATAAAGTACAATTCAGGCCTGAAGATTATTTGTGTAAACTCAGCACCAGAGATGAGAAAGGTAGCCGGAACTACATAATATATAGCCAGAACTATATAAAGATTCTAGAGGACACTGAAGTAGGTAGACTCTTGAACCCCCTCCCCACAAAGAAAAATTACAAATAGTCATTAAGCAGAAAAAATGTTCATTTTTAGCTATCAGGGAAATGGAAGTCAAATCTACATTGAGATTCCATCTCTCTCCAACCAGAATGCCAATTATAACTAAAGGAGTAACAGTCAAAGTTGATAAAGATGTAAGGAGAGGCATTTGGGTTGGTTCCAGCTTTTCCCTATTGTGAAGAGAGCTGCAGTAAACATAGCTGTGAATGTATCTTTGCAGTAGGATGAATCTTATGGGTATATACCCAGGAGTGGTAAGGCTGGGTCAGACGGTAGGCTCATTTTGACTCTTTTAATGGTTCTCTACACTGCTTTCCACAGTGGTTGTATTAGTTTACATTCCCACCAGCAGTGGATGAGTGTTCCCCTTTTCCTACAATCTCTCCAGCATTTGGTATCTTTTGTTTTCTTGATCTTGGCCCCTCACCTGATGACTTGTTAACAAAAATGTGGTACATCTACACAATGGAGTTCTATACAGCAGTAAAGAAAGATGTCATCATGAACATTGCAGGTAAATGGATGGAACTCAAAGCCATTATCCTAAGTGAAGTAAAACAGCTCCAGAAAAACAAATGGCGAATGGTTTCCCTCATTTGTGGATGCTAAAACCAAATCCCATTTGGCAGGCAAACTGAGCAACTTTATTATTATATTTCTTCGTAGCAGAAACTGTGCTATTATAATGTGAATCTCTTAATGGGCTCTAGAATTGACCTACCACTTACATTCACATATTGTAATTACCATATACAGATGGAAGGTTTGTATTCTTATTCTAGAGTAATATAAAATCAAAGGGAGAAAACGTGTATCCCAAAACATATCTAGGAATTAACATACAGTTCGTTCCCAGTGGTCATAATTTTGATACATATCTGTTGTTTATAAAGGCATAATTTGGAGTAATACAAAGGGGAAGGAACAAACAAAGTATCAATAGCTTTGTAGAATAATTTCATTATAATCCCCGAGTTACTGAAATACTATAAGGTATAGTTTACATTGTAAACTTATTGTAAAAATTATATTAAATTCTTATAGAACCTTCAAAAAAGTACATTAAAACATACATGTAATTTAGAATATAAAGTTATATTTCTTTAAAAAAAAGATGTAAGGAGAAAGAACCTTTATACACTTTTGGTGGGAGTGTTAATTCATTGATCCATTGTGGAAATCATTATGGAGTTTCCTAAAAACAAACAAACACACAAACAAAAACAACTAAAAGGAACTGCCATGAAACCCAGTTAACCACTTCTTAGTATATATTAGCAGAAACCCACTTCATCATACTATATTAGTACTACCATACCCATAATTACTGTGGTTCTGTTCATAATAGCAGAGTTTTGGAATCAGCCTTGATATCTGTATGACTACATGAATGGATAAAAAATTTGCTATATATAAACAGGTAATTTATTCAGACTAAAGAAGAATGAAGTTATGTCACTTTCAAGAAAATAGATGCTGCTAGATCATCATAATAAATAAAATTACACCAGTTCCAAAAAATAAACATTGAATGCTTTCTCACATTGGTGAATAATACAATTTAGGTCAATATACAAATCCTTGCATGCCTATGTTTGTAAAATACAATGGGACAAGGGAATCTAGTGGGAGAAAGAAAGGCAGATATTGAGGAATAAGAGGGTGTATGTTGTGAATATGGTCAAATACATGATCTATTTGAAAGCACAGTACACACTACAGTGAATATATGCCAATATATAAGAAAATAAAATTAAATGCCTATGTTCTAACTGATTCTGTTGATCTCACTGTTTGTTTTAAGTACTCAGAGAAGAGGGGTGGCCACTGTAAGATAGATATAAATAGGGGATCTCACTAATGTTAGTACCATCATAAGTCATATTTATGAACATAGTAAGATATATATATATATATATAATATATATAGATATATAAGTATATATATATATATCTTAGTGTAAACAGTCCTTAAAAGCAACACCTTGGATGTAAATTATTTGATTGAGAAACAATCCCAGGTGTTACACTTGGGAAGATAGGGAAAATGAGACAGGTAGAAAGGAAACATGGGTGAGTATAACTGGGAGTCCTTGCGAAATCACATAGAACTTGTCTCTGAATTTTCCTACCAGATGACAGAGGAGCTTGGATGTATGTGTACAGAATGTCCATTCCACATGGTGTGACTCTTGAGTTCTTGACTGTTAATTCATTTGCATAACTTAGAGTGATAGTGAATTAGCTCTTTTGCAGAGAAGAAAGGAAAGATAGTGATATGAAGTGAATATTCTGAGTCCCCTAAACACTCTGGTGAGTGTAATTGGTCCCATGAATATGGAAAGGGATATTAATATAATATGTGTGTATGTATTCCATACAGTGTCTTAAGAAACATCATGGAGTTTTCATTTTTCTTAGTTATGGTTTTGTTTTTTCCACCTTTGTGGTTTTATCAATATTTTGAGCAGTTGCTGAGTTGCATCCTTCTATTACCTACAAAAATATAGAAAACTCTGCCTTTAATGGTGATCACAGTATAGACAGTGAGGTGGTGGGATTGACATAGTCATAGTTGAAGCTTGTAGATAAATGCTCACCCAGGACCTCTCTGTGTATTACTCTCTGTCCCTTGGGTTCTAGAGCAATAGAGGACCAAAATGGTCTGCTTCAAAGATCATACAGGATTTACTGATATTATACTCCCATCTAGGATGATGAGAAGATCATTCACATCAATTCGCAGGTCAGCTTCTCCTCTGCTAATGTGCCCTACACAGAGTAGACAGATGGGTTTTCTTTTTACTACTTTCCTCACTCACTCTTCAGAGAAAAATATTTTCAAGGCTATTTGTCCAATTTTTGATGTTTGGTTCATGGAATTTTATATTCTATAACATCAGCCTGGAAGCACAAGGAATTTTTCAATATATAAAATTTGTATGATCACATTGGAGGTATGGGACGAAATTTCACTTGGGTAAGACTTCATGCTCAGCATATATAGGTGAGATCAACTGTCAAGACAGACACTTTCTAAGACAGTCTTAGGGATTGTGGGCCATGCATATTCCCGGGCAAGAGAGAACAAAGGTTTTCACTGAGTGCTGTAGCTAGGATTAGTAATATATCAGTTTGTACTCATATATATATATATATATATATATATATATATATGTTATGTAACACATATATTATATATATCAGTACTATATCCGTTTGTACTTATCTATCTATATATCTATATAGATATATATATATATATCCATTTTGTTTACTGTGTTCTTAGTACACTGCCCCAACTTTCTCTCTGACGTAGCACACCACAACCCTATATTTTTCATCACCTTGTTTGGAGTGGGTAATTTAGAGGAAGAGCATTTTGTTTACATTTTAAAATACCAACCTCTTTTCCTTCCTCGTATTCTTTATCCCAAGCTCTGCACATACTCATCACTCATCACTCTGCTGTCAGTCTATTTAACCACTTTTCAAAGATTTCTACCAGGTATACCAGTGGTCTCTACTTTTTCTCGTTCCTCCTTAGTACTTTTTTTTTTTCACATTTTTGTCTCTGGGTAGGATACTTATGGTTCATTATTTTTATGCTTTCTATCATAGAGTACAAATTACACTTGAATGGGACATGCATCTTAGTATCACCAATACTGCAAAATGTATCTGACCAAAAATGAATAACTGAGGTTAGTCAGATTGCTCAGTGGGTAAAGGCTCTTGCTATCAAACCCAGTGACCTGTGTTTAACAGCCAAAACCGATCATGGTGTAAGGAGAGAACCCTCTTCTACAGTTTGACCTTTGATCTTCACATGTGTGCATGGCATGTGCACACATACACACACACATACACACACACACACACACACAACTCTCCAGGCTCCTAGATATAGTAATAATGAATAAGGAGAATGAATCTTTGTAATTAGACTCGGGAGCTCTCATGTTGCATGTGGTTGGAGTTTAATGTTATTATAAGGATGCTAGAAACTGGGTCAAAGTTAGGAGATGGAAAAGTCTTTTATACAGACTTACCTTTAATCAGCAAACCCAGCTGACCTTTCTCAAATTGCATTTACCTGGTCTTTAACAGTAATGATAGTTATTTTTTTTTGATTATTATGACTTAATAAGGGAGGATTCACATAAAATAGAAAGTGTGTGGCCAGGATAGAGATTATGCCTGAGCTGCTTAGTGTGGATGGACTTTGGATTAGAGAGGCTGCATGGTTGAAACTTGATTTGAGGAAAAACATCTTGTCTATTCAAGTATTCAGAGATTGTCTTCTCTGGGTGATTATAGAGCCCCAGGAAATATCATTTTGGTGATGTCAGTATCTCTCAGCCATGTGATAAATAAATTAATTAAGGGAAGTGTGATACAGAAGAATGTGTGAACAGCATCTGTGAGTTGATGTGCTAAAAAGTGGGGTGCAAGGGAAATTGGGCCAGCATCTTCAGCTGTCTACAGGCCCCTCTCAAACAGCTGTGGATTCGCAGGTGTGTTCCACAACTCCTTGTCATTTGGGCCTTGGAACTGAGTGGGAGTTACTCAAAAGGAAATCAGCAGCTGTTTTTATAAAGAAGAAAAAAATCCCTGTTTTTGTCAAGTAAAGAAATACTTCTGGCTAATTTTATCTCTCAGAAGTAGGGGCCCAGGGATAAAATTTCCACTTAATGTCTTCGAAGTCATCAAAGAATTGACTTAGATCAATGGTTTAGAGGAGTAGAGTGTTTTTATAATAGATACAGATACATATATGGGTATATAAAATCTATGTGTAGGTGTGTGTGCTTGTGTGTGTTTATATGCACCACACGTGTGCAAATATGCATTGAGAGCAGTTGGAGTTGGATACCCTAGATCTGGAGTTACAAGTGATTTGACTTATCAGATATGAGTGCTGGTAACCAAACCTGGGTCATCTACAAGAGCAGCAAATGCTCCTCATTGCTGAACCATCTCTTTAGGACCCATAGGGTGTTTTACAATGAATAGCCTTTGTAGCCTTTAGGGAAGTAACACTGCCAAAAATTAGAGATTATATCTGAAAGGTGTTACCATTCTTACAAAGGATTCTCATTCTTACTTATGGGAGTATAAATGGATATAAGATTTGGAGTACCATTTGCCTTAGCTTTGAAATTGAAAATGTGTCATCTGTTTGACTGAGGATGTGTCTGCTAGAAATTTGATCTGTGAAGTATACTAATGGAAATTGGCCATGGAAGTATTATTTAACTAAAAAACCAACCTAAATGTCAATTAAGCATCTTCAGTAATTCATATTCTTGTACGATATTAATATTATGCAGTCATTGAGAACTGAGACATATAAATGATGTGAAAAAACACCAGACATATTTATTGCAAGAAACAGGGAATATTTCTAAGTATTTGACAACAAATTTGTTACTCAAACATGGGAGGAACATTGAACTTTTAAATCAGTTGTATGCATGAAATTCGTAAAGAAATTAACAATATGTCTCAATGTATACATACTTATACATACTGGAGCAGAACAGACTGATTTAGCCATGGAAGAAGATGTGGATTTTCTTCTGGGGATTTACTTTTCTGTTTCTGGTCCTAAATTGTTTGTTAGGTATTATTCCTACAAACATGACCTAGATTAGCAGTAACGGTGTGGCTGAAGAGTGTTGCGCTTCCTCCAGGCTGGTAGGCGGGAACCACCAATAGTGTGGAACTTGTGGCCCTTTCCAAGGCCTTGGCTCTTGCGGCCTGCAGATGTCAGCCCCCACATCTCCCTGTGCTTGTGGATTGGTCTGGTGATCCACTGGGTGTCAGGATTTCTTCTGATAGCTTTGTGGAATGGATCAATGAAGATAAGGTCAAAGAATGTGTATGTGGAATCTTCACCAACCCAGTAGAATTCAGGACCCTGAGAGCCCCACAGTGCTGTCCAGCTCTCTCCTCATCCACGGAGGGCAGGCTCTGGGCAAATTTGAGCTGGTTGACACCGTGGTGGACAAGCTTGCCATAGGTGGCAGAGGATTCACTTTTGTACATATTCTTTGAGGCTCCTATTTAAACTAGTCTCCTTTTCCTCCAGTAGACTGACTTGAATGATATGGGTTTCCTTTGACATTTTCACTGGACTATGAATATGGAAGCATTACCTAAAACACATTTTCCTATTTTGATGAAATTTCATCCAGTTTCCTTTGTATGAGATCAAAAGAAAGAAATATAAATGTTATTTCACTTTTACTAATAAGTTATACAATCTTGTCCAAAACCAGTTATCACACAGTTCAAGATTTCTTGCTAAAGTGCCAGTGTATTTTACTCCAACATGAAATTGTAAGAAGAGTTGGGATTTTGGGGTCCAAAAGCTAGCTTGGATGTTAGAGGGAATGAAAGCCCACATTGATTTCTTTACTGCTATTCCACATAAGGCCAGACAAGTCCAGTGTGCTGGGCAAAGCTTATCCAGAAGACATAGCCACACAGGCTTGTCAAGGCATGCTAGGAGTTGTCCATGAATGCTAATCTCTCTTCCTTTAGTGTGATAAGCTGGTCTTCCCCATGTTACCATTACATAGTCTAGCTTATTTATTTTGGAAGAGTAAGTCCTTTGGTCTAAGTTAGACTCCCATATAAATGGACTGGCTTAGGTTCCAGAGTGTTCTACCTCACGGGTGGGGTGACAGTCTTCCTCCAGGATTACTATTATGAGGTGACCCCTTTCAAAGGTTCATATGTCTCCTTTGTTTTACACTGCTTCCTTGCAGTCTACCTATTCCTTGGGTTTCCAATATGATTATTTGCTCCTGCCTCTGTGGTAATGTAGCTGACACCTCTCTTACCAAATAAGACTTAAAAAAATGGTGAATTTGCATTTTGGAAAGCATTTCCTATTGATAAGATATAATGTAAAGTACACAGATATGCAAAGCAAACTATAAATATACATATATGCATATGTAAATATATGTTCTTTTTCTTTCATAGAAAGTTATGAGATATAACAAGAAGGGTTTACAGTGATAAAACTTGGAGATAGGAACCCAGTTTGGAATGATTGTCTTTTTTAGTTTTAGCTCAGTGGATTTAGCATCTTGCATTTGATTTTATGTCCAAAACCAATGAAAATTTGTCTTGCATTTATACTGTAATTTTAGTTTTATAGAATATACTCAAAGACATAGCATACACACAAACATTAGCATAATGGTCACTATTAACTATTAGTTTTGCAGATAAGGCTGTGATTGAGTCTAGATAATTTAGCTTTCTATTGTGGTTAGATTTGTCATGAAGATAAAATGAGATGTGACTACATCAGACAGTGAAAACAGTCATGTAATAATCACACCACTGGTAACAACTATGGCCAAACATAATCTACTAGGATTTGCTAGGATTCAAAACACTTGGAGACATCCAAAGTCTTGCCTTAGTCCCATCACTTGGAAGACGGAAGCAGACCTTTCTCTGTAAGATAGAGGCCAGCCTGGACTATACCCCAAAACAAAACCCAAAAACAAAGCAAGCAAAAAATTTGAGAATTCTTTTTTTTTTTTTTTGTCTTTTTTTTTTGAGACAGGGTCTCCCTATAGCCCCAGCTGGCCTTCAACTCACTCTGTATACCAGGCTGGCCTTGAACTCACAGAGATCCACCAGCCTCTGCCTCCTGAGTGCTAGGATTAAAGGCGTGTGCCATGCCACCCCGCCCAGTTTAAAGACAGTTTTTAGCCACCATGTGGGTGCTGGGAATCAAACCTGGGTCCTCTGCAAGAGCAGTTGGTGTTCTTAATAGCTGAGCATCTCTTCTGCATTGAAAATTCTTTTAAAGGAATCATGTTCAGCATTTGAGACTCTTTTTCTTAAGTAAGCTAAACTGAGTTCAATCTCCATCTTTTTTTAATTAATTTTATTTATTTCTGTATGTGTATGAATGTACTGTCTGCATGAAAGTTTGTGCACCCGTGTCGTGCAATGCTGCGGCGGTCAGAAGAGGGTTTTGGATTCCCCTGGAACTGGAGTTCTCCTGGAATTGGAGTTTCAGACGGTTCTCGGCCGCCATGTGGGTGCTGGGGATCGAACCCGGGTCCTCTGCAAGAGCGGTCAGCGCTCTTAACCGCTAGGCCATCTCTCCAGCCCCTCAATCTCCATCTTTGAGAGTAAATTTGCTGCTTAGGAATACTATAGTCTCTGCAGACATGCCCATGATAAAACAAAATGTATTTTGAACATAATGTGTATGTGTGCATGAGTCACCTCTGCCCCTTCGTGCAGACACAATGCTCCTGAAGTCCACGTGAGGAATGAAATGCCCGCAGTGTTAGTCTTCAGATGCGATGGTGTGATCTCCCTCCAGGAACACTCCAAGTCAAGTTGGGATGCTTCTGTGTGAGGATGAGTAGCTGAGTGTCTTTTTGTACTCCGGCACGTATTTATGTGAGAGTCTAGTGGAGTAGATCCCACTGGTTTTGCTGCATAAATCAGGACATTGCAAGAAATTTGCATCGCCAGAATGTTCCCAACCTACAGTCAGAACTTTCACATTAAATCGATCCATTGCTACTTGTTTTGATTAAAGCACTAGCTAACTCATAACAGCATCTGCACTCAGCGATCTAACTCAAACAAGCATAATGAATGCTATCTTTTAATTTTCTATGAAAAGGCTTCATATAAATTATATGAAGTCTTCAATATATAATTAAGATGTTTTTTGCATGCTCTGCTGATGAACCATCTGCAGGTATGACATTTAGCATCTGTATTTAAGAGTAGCCACCTGTTAGAGACTGGTAATCCTGACTGAATCATTCAGGATAAATGGAACTTAGGAACATTTAGGTTCAGTGTTGCTCACAAATCCATCATCTTTGTGACATTTATTACTGTTGTGCAGGCTATCAGTTAGGGTTTTTAAATCACATCTATTCAAAACTCTCATGAACTACATTTGTTTTCAAATCAGAAAAAAAATGTGTAAATGTATAGCAGGAAGAAATATTTTAGAAGGCCCAAATTGACCTTATCTTTCCTCTTGCCTGTTTAGCAAAATGAAATCATATCTCCATCCAAATAGTCATAAATTTTCAATTTTTGCTCATGCAAACAACTTCAAAACTACCCTCAAGGGTCTTCCTTCACTTCAAAGGGTAACACAACCATGAAACTCAAGTTGATTTGCATCAGATCAGTAAAGAGTTTGAAATTTTTCATGAATGGGAAAATTGCTAAGAGAGTGGACTGAGATGAGAGGTATAGAGACAGTGTGCTTCTTTTGGAGATAAAAATATCATCCCAGAATTCACAAGTCACTGGCTGTTGACAAGAAAGTAGTATTAGCTATTCTGCCTTCACCTGAGCCAAATGTCTCAATTGATGGGGCAGAATCTGGTCTTCCAGCATCTAACTGATTCCTCACATTCTGTGGCAGTAAGCATTCCAGAAAATAATAACAGTAACAATGTATTTCTAGTGGTATTCACTTGCCATCTACAAAGAAATTTATAAAAGCACATGACACACTGTAGCTTCTTAAGCTATTTGAAGTAAATTGTGGGTTACTAAAGAAAATAAATTCATTTAACATGTAAATGGTGGATTGCAGTTAGAGCATAAAATACCTTGTTCATTACTCAGTTCCTGTTTTGCTGTTCAGCATGGCACAATCAACTCTCCCTAATAGTCAAACTTCACTAAGACATATTGACTTCTTTTCCATTATAGAACAATGAATACTTTGCTATTATTTAAATATTTTATATGATAGGGTCATGAAATGATGAAAAAAGTTCTGGGATATCAGAGGCATATGGTATTTACATTTGTGTATTTATATACACAAGTTGAACTATCTTACTTGAGGGTAAGTTTCATGTAGAGATAATCAGAGAGAAAGACGCTTTGAGTGCATGCCAGTTGAAGAAGCTGACTGATAACTAGGGTCATGATCTATAAACTGTGACTGACACTTAGGTGAGTTGACCCCACTGTAACAGGCCCTTGGGAGCAAAGAGCATTTGAGGAGGAATTGGCTTAGGTTGACATATCCCAACACTTAGAGGCAAATGTTTGTAGAATACAAAGGTGGGATATTTACTTGAGCTGCTCAAACTTCTTGTCCCTTAGAGTCTTATGTGGAATTTCAGGGATATGTGATTCATATCCATTACATGTATATATGCACGTGTATTGTATACATATTTCTTCATTGCAAGAATTTGATGATTTGTTATTTTTTAGTTAATTTCATCAGCATTGAGGCCTAGATGACATAGTACATCATATATAAATAGATAGATATATACTTATTAATCTTTTGACATTTCGTCAAGTTCTTTAATTCTCAAAACCAGAAATATTTAAAAATTGAACATGTTTACATTGTGTAAGAGGTCTTTTAGTAAACTTAGCTGGAAATGAATATTAGACAATGAATTGCTCTGAACAAGTATTAAGGGTATATAACTGCTATATAAATTATTTAAGTATTTATCTTTATAATTGTACATATAGTAATATATAGTTCTAGTTAACATAGTAGATTAGTGGTAGCGTAGCTTGGAATTTTATGTATAGATGTGCATTTATATGATTTCATATATACACATACATACATCTTAAGTATATGCTCATATGTAGTATTTATATAGTTATATGTAACTTTTACAGTGAACCTAGTAAACTATACAGGAGTGTATACATAAAATTATACAGTCTGTTCTGTTTAATTTGACCATAGTACCAATTATATTGACTACACTGGGGGCCTTAAAATCCCCAACTTATTCAGTGATTGGTTAGAAGGACCCATGCACCTAACGGTAAGTACATCCTTGGCTAAAGTTTATTAGCATAAAAGGCAACAAAACAATATTAATAAAAGAAAAGCAGAGATAGAGCCTGGAAAAATTTATGGAGGGATTATTTTTTTCTTTCTCTCTGGTGATTAAGCATTATCAAATGTGGTCCTTCCCTAGCAGTAAAATCTGTACCTTAATCTACATGTAATGATTCTGCCAGGGTAAAATTATGAGATAATCAATACCTGTGTCAGTTGCTCTTTTGGTTGTTGTGACTGGGTCTAAAGCAATTTAAGAAAGGATTAACAATGGCTCTTGTTTTGAAGGGATACAGTACATCATGCTGAGAAGGCATTACAGCTGGAGTTTGCTCACCAACCAGGTAACAAATCAGGGCCAGCTATAACCCTTACCAGCTACCCCCGCCCCCTGCAACCCACATTCTCCTGGTAGGCTCTGTCTCTCAAAGGTGTCACTGACTTCAAAAATAATATCACTCACCAGGGACCAAGTGTTCAAACACATAAACCATGGGGAAACAGCACATTCAAGCTTTAAAGGTACCCAAGGTTTATTGGATGATGATATAGGTTTTCCTCCCTAACAAACAGCAAAGTCAGATTCCCAAAAGGAGAGCAGGTGTTAGCACAGACCATTTTGTTCATACAAATACTCTGTGTGAATTGAGAGTTTCTTAGATTTATCAGTTAATGGATGTTTGAAGAGCCAAGTTCCAAGGAAAGAGCAATGGCATCTTTATAAAGGTAGTAGCTTCATGCCTCCTGTGCTAAAGCTTTTATATAGTTCTCCCTCTGTCTTTTGACCAAGATATTTTTATCCTATATTATTATCAGTAGGCTCTCATGTAAAGACCTACCTCAGAAATGTAGGTGTTTTCCCCAAGTTCCTTTATTAACCTTTGTATTTGACTCTTTTGGGGGGTCTTTTTAACCCCAGCTGGCCTGGAACTTGCTATGTAGACCAGGCTGGCCTTGAACTCACAGAAATCCAACCTACCTCAGCCTCCCAAGTGCTGAGATTACAAGCATGTACCACCAAGCCCAGATTTGAGTTTTAAAATCAATTTAGGTATGGTCAAAGTGTTGTAGGTAGTGGAAGCTGATCTGAGAAATTCCAGGTTGTCAAAATGTCATGATATTTAAGGTAACCATAGGACCGACTGACATAGAGGGTATGTATGATATCATCAGACAAAAAAAAAAATGGTTCATAAGCAGAAGGATGCAGGTGGTCATTCATATAGTAGAGATTGGTAGAAATCTCAGTATGTTCCCCACCCACAGACCTTACTGTCCTCTTGGGCCTTGATCATTGTAAAAAATAAATACCATTTTCCACATTTTTCCACATCTATGATAGCACTTAGCTCTATGGTAAATGCAGATGGGGCCCTGGTGTGCCTGGTGCTCTGTGCAGAGACTCTGAATCTGGCGAAACCCTACTATTTTGGGATCAGACCTTTCAGTTATGGCACCCTGGCCCTCAATATAAAATTTAAATCACTTATGGAAAAGAGAAATCTCCAAATATTTGTTTTTGGTTCTGCATAGTCCTATTTTTGGGTGTATATTATCATTTCTATTCTTATTAAGCACTTTGTGATATTATTGTGTTTTTTTTTCTACTGTCATAAATTACCCCAAACTAACAGGCTTGGGTGATGTAATTTATTATCTATCTGATAATTCTGGAAGTCATAAGTCTTAAACAAATTTCAATGAAGTAAAATGAAGGTGTTGCTGAGTTGTGTTAGTCAAAGGGCATTAGAGTAGAATTCATTTCCTTGATCTCTGTAACTTACAACCCAATAACATTGCATTTCTCTAACTGAAATAATATGCTTCACAATACCTTCCTCCTTGATCAACTACTGCAGAGACAGTTTCTGTGCTTTTAAGGCCTTCTGTGATTAGACTGGGACTATAAGAATAATCCCTATCTGCAAAGTCTTATTTTCCAAATAAGGTGCCATAACTTATTTTGGAGAGGTTCTATGTCTAGAAGAGCAGTATTCTATTATTTAAATCACCCCATAATATATGAAGAGATTGAAGATGTAATAAGAAATCTCCCAACTAAAAAAAGCCCAGGCCCAGAGGGTTTCATGGCAGAATTCTACAAAACATTTCAAAAAGACTTAAAAACATTATTACTCAAATTGTTTAGAAGGATACAGAGGGAATTCTCCCAAATTCCTTTTATGAAGCCAGCATCATTCTAATACCAAAGCAAGGCAAAGATGCAACCAAAAAGGAGAACTATAGATCCATCTCATTAATGAATGTAGATGCAAAAATTCTCAACAAAATACTTGCAAATGACATACAGACCCACATCAAGATCATCCATCATGACCAAGTTGGATTCATACCACAGATGCAGGGATGGTTAAACATATGAAAATCAATAAATATCATAAAACATATAGAGGAACTGAAAGACAAAAACCACAAGATCATCTCAATTGACATGGAAAAAACCTTTGACAAAATCCAGCATCCCTTCATGCTTAAAGTCCTAGAGGGAAATGGATTGGAGGGATCATTCCGCCATATAATCAAAGCCGTATACAGGAAACCCACAGCCAATACCATCCTAAATGGGGAAATGACAGAAGCATTCCCTTTAATGGTAGGAACTTGGCAAGGCTTCTCCCTGTCACCACTCCTCTTTGATATAGTGCTCGAAACACTGGCTAGGGCAATAAGGCAAGAAAAGGAAATTAAAGGAGTACTAATTGGAAAAGAAGAAGTCAAGCTATCTGTTTTTGCTGATGATATGACTTTTTACTTAAGGGATGCTAAAACTTCCACCATAAAACTCGTAGAAATGATTAAGAGTTTCAGTAAAGTGAAAGGATACAAAATTAACTGTGCTGGATAGCTTTAGTGTCAACTTGACACACCTGGGTTGAGGGAGCCTCAGTTGGGGAATTGGCTCCATTGGATTGGCCTGTGGCCACATCTGTGGAGTATTCTCTTGATGGTCAAGCAGTGTGGGAGGGCCCAGCCCACAAGAGTGGTGCCACCCTTGGCAGGTTGTTGTGTACTGTATAAGAAGGCAGGCTGGGCATGAGCCAGGGAGCAAGCCAGTGGACAGCATTCCTCCATGGCCTGTGCTTCAGCTCCTGCCTCCAGGTTCCTGCCCTGAGTTCCTGCCTTGTGCTCCCTGAGTGATGAACTGTGAACCAGGAGATGTAAGCTGAATAAACCCTTTCCTCCCCAAGTTGGTGTCAGTCAGAGTGCTTTGTCACAGCAGTGGAAGACAAACTAGGAGAGAAATTGGTACCAGCAGTGGGGTATTGCTGTAACAGAACTGAC
>VZQC01005068.1:33551-92009 GCA_009823505.1 Rhizomys pruinosus | reverse complement strand
TCCAAATGAATTTAAGAACTTTTGTTTCCAAGCCTGTGAAGAAACTCTTGGGGATTTTGATTGGGATTGCATTAAATCTATACAAGAGTTTTGGTAAAATGGACATTTTTACAATGTTAATTTTCCCAATCCATGAGCATGGGAGGTTTTTCCATCTTCTGAGGTCTTCTTCAATTTCTTTCTTTAAGGGTTTAAAATTTTTGTTGTAGAGGTCTTTGGTGTCTTTGGTTAGGTTTGTTCCTAGGTATCTTATTGTTTTTGAGGCTATTGTGAGTGGGAAGGTCTCTTTGAATTCTTTCTCCAGTTGCTTGTTCTTGGTGTAAAGAAAGGCCATTGATTTTCTAAGGTTAATTTTGTATCCTGCCACTTTGCTGAAGCTGTTAATCGTTTCTAGGAGTTTTCTGGTGGAGTTTTTTGCATCCCTTAAGTAAACAATCATATCATCAGCAAATAGGGATAGTTTGACTTCCTCTTTTCCAATTAGTACTCCTTTAATATCCTTTTCTTGCCTTATTGCTCTAGCAAGTGTTTCAAGCACTATATTGAAGAGGAGTGGTGATAGGGGGCAGCCTTGCCGAGTTCCTACCTTTAAAGGGAATGTTTCTGTCATTTCCCCATTTAGGATGATATTGGCTGTGGGTTTCCTGTATATGGCTTTGATTACATTGAGGAATGATCCCTCCAATCCAATTCCTTCTAGGACTTTAAGCATGAAGGGATGCTGAATTTTGTCAAAGGCTTTTTCAGCATCAATTGAGATGATGGTGTGGTTTTTGTCTTTTATTCCGTTTATCTGTTTGATGATGTTTATTGATTTTCATATGTTGAACCATCCCTGCATCTCTGGTATGAATCCAACTTGGTCATGATGGATGATCTTCTTGATGTGGGTCTGTATGCGATTTGCCAGCATTCTGTTTAGAATTTTGGCATCTGTGTTCATGAGGGAGATGGGTCTATATAAAAAAAAAGAAACTTATTTTAGAGTTGTAGAAAGAGTAGATTAAATGTAAAATAATGAAAATATATTCCATGCAAAACTTAAACATAACAAGCCTGGGGACGAAGCTCAGTGTTAGAGAGCATGACTTACAAATATAATTCTGGACTCAGTACACAGAGATCTGATGCTGAGGGTATGAGAGAAATCTCAGAACTACAAATGTAACTGAATAAAAAGGCTGTGAAAGGCGGTCATTTCAACAAGAATACATAGTAAGTCTGACATTTCCATCACACAACCACAAAGCTTTGAGATACATGCGAGACAAATAAGCAGAATTAAATATAGAGATGCAGCAGTCTCCAATTACAGCTGGTGTTTTAAAACAAATTGTTCTCAGTGCTTAAGAGAAAATGAAGGTAGAAAGAAAAATCAAGGAAGACAGAAGTGACAGAAAGCTATCAATTTATTGAGCTGACCAACAACAATAAAGGATTCCACACGGCTGGTAATGGAATATGCATTGCTTTGATAAACTAGCAAGGGTTCAAATAATTGTCTAAATTCTTGAAGACATAGAAATCGGGAACAGTATTCCATCTCACAGCTTCTTGAACCATGGCTCACAGTCCACAGGGGGTCTTGTAAGCCAGTGTTGGAATCTTGAGCAATTTGGCAAGCAATGAACGCTTCAGAACACATTAACAACTAGAAATTAATTAAAAATTGAACACAGGATCAATCCAAGATATTTCTGGCAGGGCTGACCCATGTTGCAACTTAGGACTTCACTGCAGCCTTGAGTCCATTTCCTCAAGTGCCATACAATGCCAACAAATATTGCCTGAAACATCCTGGCTCAGATTCATAGTACTGTATGTTATGAATTATGTGTTTCTCTTACAAATACATTTTTCTGTTCTTATAGAAAATAACGATTCCATTATGGAAAACAAAATCTGTTTGTTAACTGCCATCCTTCATCTTATAAATTATACAGTGTTACAATATTTGAACTAAATCTCTTGCTATTTAAGTTGGTGATGTAAGTTTTATATGTAACCATTAAATGAATTTTGGTTTCAGGTTAGGATAGAATTTCCAACAATTTTCTTAAGTGGCCTGAAACACATTTACCATCTTTTCTCAATGTATACTTTTATTGCACATCTCATACAATATATATTAATCATTTTTATGCCCCTTCCCCCATCCTCCACATCTCTCTAGCACTGGCTTTCATGTATTCTGTCATATATCTTAAGGCCTATTGAATCAAGTCTATGTACCCAGATGACCCCCAGTGCAAGTTCATCCAGTGTAATCTACTCAGCCTATCTAGAGTCATTCCCTTAAAGAATATCTACTCTCCTTTGCTCAGCAAGAAACAGCTGCCAGTAGTTCCTTGGCTAAGGTTGACACCTGTTGGACACTTCCTCAGTTCAATATTGGACTTTTGTCTGAGAATGCATGGGTCTTGTGCATGCTGTCACCATTGCTATAAGTTCGTATGAGTAAATTCCCAGCACCAACCCTCCGCCTTACAATCTTTCCACCGTCTCTTGCTCAATGGTCCCTGAGCCATGGGTGGGTGAGGTTTAATATAGGACAACATTTGCCATTTTGTACTATGTATTAAAATTAATCATTCACCAAATGAATTAGCTCTTTATGTAAATATAAACAAGCACATCCTTCCTTGTCATTAGTATGCAAATTTGCTTTTACCTCTAGAAAATGGTTAAAATACATTTATATCAAAATACTGTTTTAAAAATAAATTTCATTATTACCAATAATTTACTTTAAGGAAATATTTTATTCATATAAATATTTCCTATATCTCTATGCCATGCTTATACAAAAATTTCTTGGACAAAAAGTGGTCGCAAAAGTTTAAAATGTTGTAGGAGCTCTGTGTTATCTAGTCACAGAAGATAATACTACTAGTTAACCAACGTAAGGATTTCTTAGATAACATGAAATTTAAGAACATGCTTCCTAATTAATAATTCATGAGCAAAGAAAAATCACAGAAACATAAATTTTTTGAGCTGCATGAAAAGTGAGTGATGCAGGTATTGCACACTTAGAGGGAAATGTATGGCTTCAAGTATTAATATTAGGAAAGGAGAGATACTGAAATAAATTCTGCAAGCAAGTATGACAAAAAGCCACAAGGGGCAAAAATTTTGCTCAATGTAACCAGAAGAAAGCAAACAGACACAGTAGCAAAACCAAGAATGGAATGAGATGAAATAGAAAGCAATCAATGATAAAATAAGAACAACTAAAAATTAGTTCTTTTAAAGAAACAATGCAAATGATGAATATCTATGAAGACTTATTAATAGGAAATGAAACAAACAAAATAGAACCAGCAATCAATGAGATTCCATCAGATCCTATTGCCTATGACCGTTTAACCACAGTTCTATTGATATTTCAGCCAAGAAAATGATTTGTGTGTCAGGCGTTTAAAAAGGCTAAGCAGCATCTCTGGCTTCTACCCACTAGATGCCAGTAGCAACCCATAGTCTTGATAATCAAAATTTGTCTCTAGACATTACCCATATCTCTTGGGGGTAGTGGCAAAATACCTCCAGTTGAACATGCCCTGCACAAACTAGAGAAGACAGTGAGGGAGTATTTTAAACAAGATTTTGAGAGTAAGTTTAGATAAAAGTTCATTGAGAAACAGAAACTATAAAAATTTTTAAGAAAAAAAGGAAATCAGTACAGCCCTTTAACAACTAAATTGTAATTTATTTGAGTCCTTAGTGTAGAATGACATCTAGATTTAAATCACAAATATAAGTCACGAATATAGCAATGCTCTCTAAAGTAATCTTCACAAATTCTGAAACTGGCTCTGGAAAGTTAGGAAAGCCGAATATGTTAAATGAACGAAAACCAATTTTGGAGAAAATAAGTCAAAAACTTAGAGTGAGACCAGTAGACTAATTTTCTTTTTCCTGTAACATGTTCCTGAAGATAACCATTAACATCAGTGGCTCTTGAGTCAGGGTCACAGAAAGGCCATAAGAAAGCCAGTCATCTATGTGATAGAGAAAACCCAACCGAAGGAGTGTGTAAAGAAATATTACCAGCCATGGGTCATTCCTCCAACGAGAGAGCCAATAGCCAATTAGATTTGGGATATACAGGCATATGGCTGCCTCTGCTGCACATTATTTCCAGGCAGGTGAGGTGTAGCTGGTGCTGACGGTGGAGTCTTGCTTGACTCAAGGAGACCCGTATTTGCTTTATTGGTTTAGTGGCCCTTGGTAACACTCTCTGGTATTCCAGAGGCCATCTGTACACTTGCATGTGTGGTCTCAATGCATCTTTCCCATGTTAACGTCAGGTCTTCAGCAAGCAGGCATTATCGCCTCTCTCTTGCAGTATCCCATTTAGAGACAAGGAGCTCTTTACCTTTTGTGTGGACCTTAGATCCCCTGGCCAACATCTCCCTGGTGGAATAATCCATTACTGATTGTCAGAAGCTCCTGTATTGATATATTTTGCTTAAGCGCATAGTTTAGGGACTTTAGTGTTATATTTGTGTTCTGAACAGAGAGTAATCTTTTTCACAGTTCTATGTTTATTAGTCAATTAAAGAAGGGTTTACCAAGTTTTATAAGAGATTACCTCTATATAGTTTGTCTCCAATTTACAGTTGGAGAGCAACCCCATCATCGACATATTTCTCCTTGTTCTGGGGGGAGGCAAGAAGTCTCTCATATCAAAACTTGTGGCACCTAGAAAGTAAGTTTCATGGACCATCTATAAATAGTTGTTACCAACAGTGAATTAATTCTCCATTTAACTCGGATGCATTACCGTTTTTTTTTTTTTTTTTTTTTTTGTTGTTTAATAGTACACATGTGTTTTGTATTTACTTTTTACTAAGTCCTAAAACACATGTATCCTGTAGACAGTGTGTAGGCAAAACTGGGACACTTGTTTGAACTCATGTCAATTAAATATGCAGTAATCGAATATACACCAGTGCCCCTCACCCACCCCTCCCCCCTTCCCAATTCACCATTTCGGTCCATTCTGATGCAGTCTTTCTGTTGTTGTTCTTTCACCATGCATCCCTCTCCATGAGAAATGTTTTATATCTGGGTTATTGGTACTACATCCACATATGAGGGACACCATTGTCGTTTGTTTTTCTGGGACTGTGTTACTTCACTTAAATAATGCTCCAGCTCCATCCATGTACCTGCAAAGTTTCATGATGTTGTGCCCTCTTTACCACTGCATAGAACTCCCATTGTATACATGTACCCATTTTCTCTCCATCCACTCCTCAGTTGAGGGGCACCTGGGCTGGTTCCAGCTTTTTGCTATTGTGAACAAGCTGCAATAAACATAGCTGTGCATGTATCTTTGGCAGAAGAAATGTGTCTTGTGGGTATATCCCAGGAGTGGTATGACTGGTTCAAATGGAAGGCTCGTTTTGAGTCTTCAGGGTTCTCCACAAGGATTTCTCATAGTGGCTGTAACAAGTTTACATTCCCACCAGCAATGGATGAGTGTTCCCCTTTCTCCACAACTCTCCAGCACTTGGTATCATTGTGTTCCTTGATCCTAGCCAAGTCTTATTGGAGTAAGGTGATATCTCAAAGTGGTTTTAAAATTTGCATTTCTTAATTATCAGAGATGCTGACACTTCTTAAGATGTTTCTTCGGCCATCTCTATTTCCTCCTGTGTGAAGTCTCTATTCAGATCTTTGGCTCCATCTTTGAGTGTTTCATTCATTTGTTTTCTTTCTTCTTCTGTTTTTTTGAGTAGCTTTATACTCTGGAGATTAATGCTTTGTCAGATGTGTCTGTCAGTGAAGGTTTCCTCCCACTCTGCGTGGGTTTTCTCTCACATTCCTTTATTGTTTTCTTTTGATGTACAGAAGCTTTTGAGTTTTAGGAGATCCCATTGTCGATTGATGATCTATTTCTTTTTGGGCAGCTGCTGTCTGATTTAGGAACTTTTCCTACACCTATGTCTTGTAGCTGCTGCCAAGTTTCTTTCTATCAACCTCCAGAGATTGGGTTTCACGTTGAGGTTTTGTTGTTTTGGAGAGTTGACTTTTGTACAAAGGTGAGAGGTAGGGGGTTTTATTCATTCTTCTACAAGTGGTGATCAATTTTGCACAGCACCACTGTCTGAAGAGGCTGTCTTTCCTCATTGTGTCTTCTGGCCCCCTTGTCAAATATGAGGTGGCTGAAATTGTATGAGCTCAGGTTTGGATCTCAGTTTGTTCCATTGGTCAACTGGTCGTTTTTTGTGGCCAGTACCAGGCTGGTTTTTATGACTATACCCTGTAGTATAGTTTGATATCGTGGTATGAAGCGATCCCCCCTGTATGCTCTTTTCACTCAGGGTTGCTTTGGCTATTCGGGGTCTTTTGCTCTCTCTCCTTGGAGGAATGACCCATGGCTGATGCCAACAAGCTTACATTCTCTACAGGTTGGGAGATATCATAAGCCACATAAGACCCCGTCATATTTAACAGGAAAAAATGTAGTTCGTGGATCAACATCTCATCTAAACATATATGTCTATAACAAAGTAACCTACATATAACTATTAATGCGGCTAAATACCTATATACTAATTGCTTGTGCTTCATTAGTAGGATCGAAAGGTTATTCCTGGACAGACTGTCAAGCCCATGAAAGGAAACAGCCAGAATTGACCAGAATCCAAGACAACAGCTCCAGAGAGAGCGGACTGTTCTGCTTCTCATCCAACTTGTGCCCCTTTTCTAAGCCCAGGGAAATCTGCAGAAGAGGGGGCGTGGTAGAATGTAAGGGCTGCGATTGGGGTGAATGGTGAAACATACAGCAATGTAGTCTGGACCCTCATTTGATTAACCTGATTGAACATACAACCCCCTCACCCCCGCTGGAAGGTGGGGCTGTGTGTGTTTGGGCACAACAGCCTGCAAATTGGTTATACTGAAGGATGCTTGTACTCATGGATTATCACTTATAGCTTAAAAAATGGAAAAAAAAAAACTGAGAGAGATATGCGAACAGTCATGGCAGAAGTGCATGATCTCGGTTGGGGTGGGGTGGGGGTGAGAAGGGGAGATATGCCTGAACTGAATTGGAAAATGATGTATGAAATGCACAAAGCATCAATAAAAAAAAATGTTGTGAAAAAAAAAAAGAAATATTACCAAGGAGAGGAGAAGAGAAAGTTGACTCTATATCTTTGTGTAAACTTAGTCCACGTTTCCATTTTGTTGATGAATTATGAAGGCCTAGGACACAATAAAGCCGTCTTGACATCAGCATCAAGAACTGACTTGAAATTCTTGCAACTGTACACCAGTGGTATGAGAATTTGCAATTTCTGTCAAATCAAATTAACTATTAAAACAACTGTTGACACTTTTAAGAGTAATATAACAGAGCACAGATTGCACACAACATAACATGATATGTCAAGGATAAATAAGTCAAAATATATATTATATAAGAGCCAGGAATATGCAACCATTCTCAAACAGAGATATTAGGCTAAGATGACTCAGTTGCAATTCTTAGGAAAAGAATTCTAAGACAAAGATTAAAAACATCTTCATCAGGTTATAGTGAAATATTTGTAATGAGTGTAGCTTTAGGAAACTTTAAAATAAAAATAGAAAATAGAAAAAAAATTGCAATTAAAAATGAATATCATACTTGAAATAAAATGTATTGAATGCCATTAACAGCAGAAAGTATATTAAGGAGGAATGAGTCCCTAATGAAAAATTTAAAACAAGTCACTGAAAATGAAGAAGAGATACAATTCAGTGACTAACAATACATAGAAATCCCCTCAACATCAAGACATCTAATGGGACCTAAAATTTTTCTGATGGATATTATTTGGTAAAAGATTTAAATTCTGGAGATATAAGAACATGAGAAATTAGAGAATAATTTTAATGGGAAGAGGATATCAATAAGTACTGAAGAAAAGAGGCCAATAGACACATGAAAAATGATCTCTCCTTGGAGGAATAACCCACGGCTGATGCCACAAGCTTGCATCCTCTAGTGGTTAGGAGATGTTATAAGCCACAATAAGATCCTGTCATATTTTACAGAAAAAACATAATTCATGGATTAACATACCATACAAACATCTGTGTCTATACCAAAGTAACCTACCATAACAATTAGTACTGTTTAAATACCTATATATCTAATTACTTGTGCTTCATTAGTAGGATTGAAAGGTTATTCCTGGACAAACTGTCAGCCCATGAAAGGAAACAGCCAGAATTGACCAGAGTCCAAGACAACAGCTCCAGAGAAAGTAGACTGTTTTGCTTCTCATCCACCTGTGCCCCTTTTCTAAGCCTAGGGAACAATCTGCCCCGAAGAGGGGGCATGGTAGAAATGTAAGTGCTGGATTGGGGTGAATGAAAAACTACAGCAATATAGTCGAGACACTCATCTGATCAACTTTATTGAACATACAAGCCCCCCCCCCAAATGGATGGTGGGAACCCATGGACTGTGTGGGTTTGGGCACAACGCTTGCAAATTGTTTTACATGAAGATACTTGTACTCATAAATTATTACTTATTGTTAAAAAAAAGAAAACAAATAAAGAAATAAAGTTCAAAAAAATGCTCAATATCATTTGTCATCAGGAAAATGAAAGTTTAAATTATGATGACATATATTATACATTTATATGTGGTACCAGAGTTAGCACCAAACAACTAAGCTAACACTGTCACCTATCATGGAACAGAACTTTTAGACACTAATTATAAGATTACCAGTGGCTTTTATAACTATTTCATAGATCTTTGCAAATTTATAATATATATAAATATATATATATATAGATATATATATATATATTATATATTATCAATCAGTTATGTTGGGGGAGAGAGGGTGAAGACATTTTCCTTCCCACAAAGTATCTTGTTCACAATAGCCACAAAATTCAAATAGTCCAATGGTAACATCATTAAATGAATATGTAAAAATGGAATATTTTTCAGAAATATAAAAATGAATGAATGATACATGTATTAGCTTGGATAAATGTGGAAATTATTACACTAATGGAAAAATAAACACTAAACAAATATGTTATTTGATTTCACTTTGATGAAACATAAATCGACATATGGTGACAAAACAGGTTAGTGTTGGTTGTAGAAAAGGCAAAGTGAAAGTAATGTCTGTGAAGAGGTATGGAGAATCTGTTGGGGGTAATGGTGATGTATTGAAATTTCATTGCAGTTACAGTTTTACAATTATGTGAAATTGTTAAAAGTTCTCAAAATTTCACAGTTTAAAGACCTCTATGAGTCCACCATATGACTGAGAAGAAAAAAAATCATAAACGAATAAGTCTCCCTAAAAAGTCTTAGCCAGCTGACTTCTCTGGTCATATTTCCAAATATAAATATTTAATGAATGAATAAGATCAATGAATACATAATTTAAATAAAAATGTAATGTATTTCCAGTCTTGATTTAAATGAGGTGAAGGTCATAGTACCTTAAAACTAAAACTGAACATAATATATATATAATATATATATATATAATAATAATATAGTATATATTAGTATATTTTAAAGGAAATATTACTAAGTGGAAAATATCCTTAAATGCAGATGTAACAGTCCTTTAAGTATATTATCAAACTGAAGAAGATTTAAAAAACATAATAAATTGCTTAACCAAAATTGAGATTATCCTTAGAATCAAGGTTTACTTCACATTAGAAATTATATTATTCATGATCTTTACATAAAATATATAAACATGATAGTAACTCACTAGAAGGCAAATAAAGATTTTGTAAACTCTTACTACATAGAGGACGTTTGGTGAAATGTCCTCTCAGCAAGTTAGAAGGGAAATGACTCTCCTTTAGACTGAGAGGATATAGGAAATGTAGCAGCTAATATTATGAACAGTCAGAAGATCAATATGAAATTATCAATTATATTTCTACATAACAGCAACATAGACATAAATGAAATCTTAAAATATTCCAGATTTTTGCTTGACTCAGGGAGACCCCACATTGTGCTTTATTGGTTTAGTGGCCTTTGTGGTAACACTCTCTGTCATTCCAGAGGCCCATCTGTAAACAAAAACACTTGCATGTATGGTCCCTCAATACATCCCTCCTGTGTTAAGTCAGGTCTTCGGCAGCAGGGTCATATTGCCTCTCCTCCTGGAGGTATCCCAACTTAGAGGCATGAGCCCTTACCTTTTGTGGGGCCTTTGGATCCCCTGGCAACATCCACCTGGTAGAACAATCCATTGCCTGATGTCAGAGCTCCTGTAATTAATATATTTTGCCTGAGTGCATAGCCCTAGGACTTTTAGTATTATATTTGGTTCCTAACAGAGAGAGTAATCCCTTCCACATTCCCATGTCTAGGAGTCAATTTAAAAGAAAGCAGTTTTACCGGTTTTTATAAGATATTACCTCTATAATAGTTGCTCCAATTTACAGTTGGGGAGCGACCTCATCATTGTACATATTCTCCTTGTTCTGAGTGGGGGGGAAGGCAAGGAAGTCTCTCATATCAGAACCTTTGTGGCACCTGAGAAGGTAAAGTTTATTAGGACTCATTATAAAAAAATAGTTGTTAATGTGGATCCACAAGGGGTTCGAATGTTTTATGGCAAGCTGAGGTTTTTCTTCCTTTGAATGTTCAAACGGGTCAGCCTTTCAGTTGCCACTTTGGTAAGCAAAATCCTACTCAAAGCAAACCTGTATCTGTTCTTTCTCAGCCGTGTAAGTTGGTGACGTTTTTGTCCTGTTGGAACAAACAAATCTTTTTGCCCATAGTTAGTTTTTTAAGATTTGAATGCAGGGGTTTTAGAAAAGTTTCATGTCTTTCTGTATCCCCCACCCCCCCCCCCTGTTTTTTTAGCGTATGAGTCCTCCAGAAGATAGTTTGTAATTTATACAGGACGATAGGGTGGAGTCAAGGCATAAATTTCATCAAATTCACCCATGGTGTGTTGGGTGACTATATATGATTAACTTGGAAAGCAACTTTAATTTTTACGTTAAACATCTTAAGAGAATGCTACAAGGTGTCGGTACAACAGAAAATTAATAGAGAACATTTGTATGTGTCAATCCCCAAGTGTTCCTTGCTCTAACAGATGTTATGTAAAGCAGCATGTGGGCAAACAGCGAATAATATCTCCGTCAGCACCAGCTTACACCTCACCTGCCTGGAAGTGCTGTGCGGCAGTGGCAGCTTGCCTGTATATCCCAAATCTCGTAAATTGGCTATTGGCTCTCCTTGGAGAAATAACCCATGGCGGATGCCCACAAGCTAACATCCTCTACAGGTTAGATGTTATAAGCCACAGTAAGACCCTGTCATATAAAAACGGGGGGAAATTGGTAATCACATGGATTAACATAACCAAACACGTGTTCTATGCTAAAGTAACCTACCATAACATAAAGTAGAAATGTTTAAATAAACTATATCTCTAATGCCCGTGTTCTTCATTAGTAGTGATCGAAAAAGGTTAATTCCTGGACAAACTGTCAGCCCATGGAAAGGAAACAGCCAGAATTGACCAGAAGTCAAGTCAACCTGCTCCAGAGAAGTGGACTGTTTTTACCTGTCATCCACCTTGCCCCTTTGCTAAGCCTAGGGAACAACCTGCGGAAGAGGGGGGCGTTGGTAGAATGTAAGGGCTGCGATTGGGGTGAATGGTGAACTACAGAAATATAGTCTGGACACTCTTTGTCAACTTGATTGAACAAACAACCTGTCACCAACCACTGGATGGGGGCTGTAGGTGTTTGGCACAACAGCCTGCAGATAAGGTTTTTGGCCCCAAAAAAAAAAATGAAGGAGGCTTGTACTCATGGATTATCACTTATTAAGGGCTAAAAATGAAAAAAAAAAACTGGAGAAAGATGCAGGACAGTTATGGCAAATGCATGAATCTGGGATGGGGTGGGGGTGGGGGGGGAGGGAAAGGGAAATAAGCCCTGAACTGAATTGGAAAAAATGTATGAATTCACACAGCATCAATAAAAAAAATTTTAATTTAAAAAAAATAAAATATTCCAGATTTATGCATTGAAACTTTAAAGCATAATTGAGAGAAATTAAAAGAATTTACAAATGGATTTGGCTTATCCTGACCAGGCATCACAAGGTGCCCTGTTGGGATGTCAGGTTTTCCAAGATCTTTGAATGCTACTAACAAACACTATAAGACATTGCTTACAGACTGAATATATTCTCAATTGTATGTTAAAAATGGAAATAATAGAGAAATGGTGAAAACACTTTCAAAATAAAGAACACCGTACCTATAAGATTTTGACCTATCAGTAGTGGAATGATCTAGACTGCATGGAATTGATGGAAAATTAAATCAATGGATCAAAATGAGTTTGGAATACACTGGATTCCACAGTCAATGGATTATGTTTTTCTTTATTCTTTGAAAAGTTCAGACATACATAGGAAGGTCTTCAGCATCCAGACCCTCCACTCCTTCGGTCCAACTCCCCTTCATCCTCACATAACACATTTTACTTCCAGTTTCATATGCTTTTTCATAATCTACTGAGTACTACTTAGTGCTGCCCAAATGCATAGATAAAGAGTCATTCACTGGGCCAAGCTTACCAGTAGTCATTCCCCCAAAGAAAAGTGGCTCTCCCTCCTCNGCTCTCTCTCTCTCTCTCTCTCTCTCTCTCTCTCTCTCTCTCTCTCTCTCCCCAGTAGCCATCAGTTTCCGATAGCTCTCAAACTAGTATATTGCTTCCAAAGTCTCACTCTCACCCCATGTTTGAATTTTTAAGTCTCTTGATCTTGTGTAGGTCAACACAGCTATTTGGAGTTCATGGGTTCAATACCCATGTTTTGTCCAAAGCACAGAATTTCACAGCAGCCCTCCCTATTCTGGGTCATACATTCTTTCTAGCCATATTCACAGAAGTTCGGAGCCCACTGAAAGTCAAAAAGTGTTTTCAGTATTTATCATTGAAACAAATGAAAACAAAAAAATGAATTTGAAGTTGGTCATCTACCTAAATTCCATAGTTAAAACTGCATCTTAGAAGAAAGTACAAAAGGTGTCATGGCATACATAAAGCATGAACCATTAAAAAAAATTTAGACTTAATCCAAATTAAATCTTTGCTCTTGGAGAAACCATTAAATGCAAAACGTGGGAGATCAAAAGATGGTTCAGCATTTAGAAGCCTGAACTGTGTTTCCAGAGAACTCAAGTGCAGCTCCCAGAACCTATGTTAGAGTGCTCACATCACCTGTAACTCCAGCTCTCATACTCTCATTTGGCCCCCATGGGCACTCACATCCACAAGCTAAGACATACACAGAGATACATGCACATGAACATAAATTTAAAAAGTATCTTAGAATGTGTAAACCAAGCCAAAGTCAGTTAATTATACATAAAGGTTCACATGATGAACATGCAGAATAAAAGACAAACAATACTCAAGTGTAAGTTATCCAACCTGATTTTAAAATTTTATAATAATAAGCAAAAAACATTTAACAAATTTTGACAAGAATACAAATACAAGGCACATGCATGCTCTATTATTAGTCATTATGGAGTTGCAAATTAAATGTGCCTGAGGTGTCAGAACATCCAGTCATTAGTGTAGCAACAAGAAAGGGAGAATATGTCCTTCTTCCAAGTGTTGCTGGTGAGCTTGTGAAAAATGTGCAGTAATGACTCACAATATGCACGTGTTCTGGACAGCTGGCTTTAACTTAACCTTGGAAACAAAAAGTTAATCTTATCTTAGTTGTTTATAATGTGGGCAAGCTCACTGAGCCCTGTGTCCTCCTGTGATCTGATATATGGCCTTAATCCCCCATGGCCCTTTGTTGCCTTGTGTATGAATGTCTGTGTGTATGTTTTGCATATTCATTGCATGCAACTAAGATCACCCTATTGTGCTGCAAACAAAAGGGTTTACATTCATAGCATCTGTTTTGGTCATGTGTGTCCTAAGTCAATACGGGTGCAAATGGCTCCATTTATTTCCTCATCTCATTCTGGAAATACTGCTTCAATGAAATGAAAGTAAGCCCTTGATCCAGAGTACAGTTCTGAGATAAATCTGAAGGAAAATATGCTCAGAGTAGTTTGGGTCCCTCTTTGCTAAATGTGTGCTAAAAGTCACATGTCTTTATTTAAAATTGCTGTTTTGTAGCATCCCATGGTAACCACCGTGTACAACCACTTTGGGAAGATATTTGACAAATTTTATAGGGCTTAGCATAAACTTGTTATTTGTGGCAGAATGACACAAGACTCCACAGATTATATGTTCGCATGAGTTGTATCCAAATATGCCCAAATATACCCAAATAACTCCATACCTGGAAAACCCCTCACATCCATCTCCAGGTGATGGGAGAAGTACACCGTTGAATAGCCCATAGGAGATCAGAAGTACATTAAGATAGCTACTATCACTAAATAACAAAAAAAGTAACTAGAAACTGACTGGACATTGCTGTTCTGACAACATAAGCTAATGAACAAAACCTCAATGCCGGGAATGGACTCCCATTTTTGAAACTGTTGACCAGGGATCCTATAGACCTTCAAACCATACTGGTCATTGCCTCTGTTTTTGGTTACCCAAAAGATCTTGCTGAGGACAGTATATACACGACCTATAGAACAACCAGAAAATAAGTTTGTGTTGACTTCAGAGCCTCATCTGTACTGGCTAATATTGCTGAAAGGTGCTATGCATGCTACTGGCAAGAAAAATATAATCATCAACCTATCTGTGGATCCTGCAAACTACAACTGACCTGGTAAGATAGGCCCACAAGAGTTATTGTGGCACCAATATTTTGGTAATAACCATGTACTCTCTAATTGGATTTAAGGTCTGCTTCATAGTATGGAGCCCATATCTGACATTGTGACTTGAGGCTAGACAGGTCCAGGGCACAGGGAGAACCCAATATTTGTTTTATACTAAATAGTTGTCATATCACACTGCCTTCTAGTGACTTATTGTTATATTCATAGATGAATGCATCTATCAACTCTGACAAGAGAGGTTTCTTTAAGTAGCAGGTGGTGATTAACATAAAACCCGAAACTGGCCAATGTGTGGAGAACAGGAGTACTTATCTGCATTATTAATGCAGAGTGCTTATCCCTGAATAGGACATTTGTATCAAACTCTGCTTACCATGGCTCAGGGACGATTGCCTAAAAAGAGGCAGAAAAATTGTAAGAGCAAAAGGGGGTAGATAACTATGAAGAAATAGTTTTCCAGACAGCTGCTCAGTTACTCATCTGAACTCACAGCAATGGTGACAGCATGCCCAAGTCCCATTCAATCTCAAACCAGACAAAATCTCAACATAGTCATCAGGAACTGCGTGAGAAACCCCAACTCAACCTAAGGAACTATTAGCAACTCATGATTGCTGGGAGATGGAGAGATAGTCTCTTTCAAGAGTGGGACTCTTAGAAGGTTAACCAGGTTCCAGTGGATGGGCTAGTCAGTTTGATCACAATTATCAACTCCAGGTTCAGTGAGAGACCCCATCCCCAAATCATGGCAAAGTGATTGAGGAAGACACCTGAGGTGAATATCTGGCCTCCGCACACACGTGCACATTCATCTACCATACACACACACACACACACACACACACACACACACACACACACAAACAAGACCCTCAGTGAATACATAATATTGTTTCAAGAAGTCATACTAAACTGTAAACTCATAAACTTGTAGTGAATTGGATAAAAATGTGCAGCATAATTTGTTCATCCAAATTTCCTTTTAGATCTTCAAGATGCAGGTTAATTAAATTCTGAGAGTTTGTACTAAAACAATTTACTTATTTCAGTATTTCCCAATCTTATTTACTTAGAGAGTCTTTTCCTTTTTTCAGTGTGTCACTGATAAATATCATTAACCTTGATGAAAAAGCAAGACCCCTTATTGGGAATGACTTGGTGAATAAAGGTTATTCTATGATTTTAGGAAAATATAAAAAAAATAATAGTGTCCTAGAGAGTCTTTATCAAATATGGTTAGAAGAGAAGCAAATACTGACATATAAAAGAAAAGAAACTAATTACTTAAAGAGAAACGCAAGTGCTTACTCAATAATTCTTCAGTAGAATTAGCATACTTAACAATTCATGCTCCAAAGTAGAGTCTGCTTGATTGATGAAAAACAACTTCCTGATTTATATTTGTTTTAAGAACTGTGGCTCTTTTCATCTACATACATCATGTTTAAATATAATACAGAAATATTTGAATAAAATGATAACATAAACCCATTTTTAATTAACATAATCTTAATTATAAATTTCTCTAATTATCCTATATCTGAGTGTTAATTTTAGCTTTCATGCACACCTGGAAATTATAGAGAGGGCAACATTCCCTTACTGAAACTCTGAGTAGCAAGGGAACACTTTTTGTCATCAGTTATTGTGGGAATATTGGCAATGAATTTGAGAACATATGTCAGCAGAATTCTAATTAGTGAGTTGGAAGATTGATCAAAGAAATAAGCTTACACACCTGCCATTTATGATGGGTACACGACACTGTACAAACGTTGAGTGTGTACTGTGCTCTTGTTTAGATAAGTGTTGTCTTTCATTGCTTTCAGCCCACTAACAACTGTAGATAGAAATTTAAATTATGTTCTAGCACTATTAGGCTATGAATAAGTGATAAGAGAAAGTGATGGGTTCTGAAGGTGCCACAGAGGGATTGAGTTTCTAATATACTTAATGTTGCATGCAAGTTATAAACTTATAAAATAATGTTACCTCTTTTAGGTAGACATTTAATGCAGATTCAATTGATTTGGTGATTGGTAAAATAAAAATAAAATTAATAATAGTAATAATAATAATAATAATAATAATGCCAGATATGGAAGTGCAAGCACTGAAGCCCAGCACTCATGAGGCAGAGCAAGCAGATCTCTGTGAGATCAAGGACAGCCTGTAGTTATAGGGAATTCCTGCTTCTAACAAAACAGCACAACAACAAACAATAATAATATTGCATGCAAGATTACCACCTAGATGTAGTGCCTGAACATTACATTTAAACTAAAACTTTAATATTGCATGTTAAAGAGCCCTGTAGTGTACTATTTTCTTGGCTCCAGAATTTGAGTTCTTGTTTGTAGCTTATGGAGATGTGATTTTTTTAGTGGCCGCATAATTATAGATTAATAACCATATAATGAAGCTATAGTTATAATGTAACTACCATGTGACTATATTAAGGGATTAAACCATGATTTATATAATAATTTTTGTATGAGTGAGCAGGTATATTCTTTTTTAATGTTTTTTTTAATTTTTAGAGATAATACAAATATAAAATATGATTTTACTTATTCTATGAGTTTGTGAAACATGGGAATAATATTTATTCAATGCTCTTGAACTTACATAAAAATGTACATAAGTCCTTTTGTTTAACCTTAAACAAGAAATTAAGTAGGTAGACTTATTTTTATATTATTATTATTTATTATTATCATCATCAATACCTATTGGAGTGTGTACCACCTCTATTCAGTTTTAAAGTTGATAAACAAGCTATTGAAGATTGAAAAGATTGAGCAACTTGTCTAAGATAATTTATTTAGTAAACTTTGAATATAGATTTGACCAATCCCAGGCCTTCAACTCTTTATAACCCAAACTCACTGCCTTTGAACTATTAGGTGCTATGTTTGCCTATTATGAAATTTGTCAGGTTGGTTGAGAAGTCACCTGCACAAAATCACTGAGAACGAAAAGGACAATTAAAACTTTAGGGAATTCACTGAAATGGTCCTAAAATTCCGTCCTGTGGCGTCCTAGGCAATCGGTAGGTAGAAGTGACCTGGTCTGGTTTTCTTTGCCACAGTCACCTGAATTACTATCTCTGTTCCTATAGGCAATTTTCCACAGTAACTTTGATCATTCCTGGTCTTTTCTTATTCCTCTACTCAAATAACTTTCCTAACCTAATCCCTCTTTTAAGGAATAACTGAACATTATCTCATCAATGATATTTCTACTGACAGCTCCAGCCCACCACAGTAATGTTTCTCAAAACATTAGCACTCCTAGTCCCACTTCTCAAATGGATTTATCCTCTATTACCTTAAAAATCCTCCTATTTTTGCATTATTAAAGGCTCTCTTTTCTATATTTAAGCTCTTTGAAGTAAGTCATGAGCATCAGTAACTGTTGAACAGAATTGATGAGGATGTATTTGTCTCACAGATCACAGTTTGCTATGTGGTAAGTGTGGAGCTGTCCTTCAACTAATAAGTTGTATTTCATGGACTAATTTTAGGTATATTTTACCTTGAACTTTTGCTCTAATTAGATATGTATTTCACTTATATAAATTCTTCCTTCCATTTCCTAAATTCACTATTCTACCTTCTTTATTTTCATTTTTGTTTTGAAAAAAATCCCCCTAATTTTTATTAATTTTTTTAAATTTTTTAAATTTTTATTTATTTTTGTATGTGTATGAATGTACTGTGTGCATGTAGGTCTGTGCACCCGTGTCGTGCAATGCCGCGGGGGTCAGAAGAGGGTCTCAGATTCCCCTGAACCTGGAGTTCTCATGGAATTGGAGTTACAAACGGTTCTTAGCCACCATGTGGGTGCTGGGGATCGAACCCGGGTCCTCTGCAAGAGCAGTCGGTGCTCTTAACCACTAGGTTATCTCTCCAGCCCATTTTTATTAATTTTTTGAAAATTTCATTTAACTTCCATTAATCATATTCATCTTTCCCTCAGCTCTTCCAACTTTCTCATGCACTCAACTTTGTGTCCTCTTTTTAATAATCCATTGAGTTCATGCTATGCTACCCACATTTTCTTAGGTGTTTGGCCATCCACTGGGACATGGTTGCCCTGCCAGGAGTCACACTGTTAAAGAAAACTAATTCTCCTCTCTCAGCAGCTATCAATTGTCAATTGCTCTTCAGATTCAGGTGAGACATTATACCTACATTCATTTAATATGATGGGATTTGTTTAGCTTACACAGGTCTTGGACACCCTGTCACACCACTAGCTGTATGAGTTCTTACGTGTATCTGTTCTGTTGTGTCTGGTAAACACGATTTTACTATAGTCATCTAGAACCTCTGGCTCTTAGAGTCTTTTGTATCTTCTGCTGCAGTGATCTATGAGCCTTGGGATGAGAAGGTCTGACTTAGGTTTTCCATTTGGGGTGAGAATGCTACTGTAGTCTCTTATTTTCTATACCTTCCTCAGTTGTGGGTCTCTGTGTTAATTGCCATATACTGCACCCCAACTTCTCCTATGAGTGTTGAGAGATGCACTGTTATATGGGTATATATCAATATGGGTCCTTAGGAGTCAGTTTAATAATGTGTTCATTTACCAGGATAATAGGAGTGTGTTCCCCACTAGGGCTTATTTATGACTTGTCTAGGTACATGTTCTTGGCCTTGATAATGGTGCTAGGTTTGGGCCTCCATCTGGTGAAGTGGGTCTTAAATCCACTAGAAAATAGAAGATTACTCCCATAGCATCTGTTTTGGTATTGCACAAGTGGTCATCTCTTGCTAGGCTAACCATTATTGTATTTTGATGGGTTCACATTTGGGTAAGACTGATGATAGCTTTTATCCTCTGGTAGCATGATAGCACCTTCAAGCACTATGACAGCTGGTCAGTAGGGATAAAGATTCCTGGCCAGGACCAGTTTGATTTCTCCACATTCTAGCTCTCAAGCATTTGGTATCTTCAGCAGTAGTGACTTACTGTAAGGCTCTGTAGGGGAACCATGAGCACTGGCAATGTCTTAAAATGTTCAGGTGTTGATGGGACCTCATTGGCTAACAATTCCAAGAAAAATATCCCATTTCTGGCACTGGGCTTTTTATTTGAAGCCTGTGGTAACTTGAAGGGGCATTGCCATTATGTACTCTGTAGAATAACTCCAGCTCCACTCAAACTCTCTTATATATGTGTATGCATATATTTTAGGAGTTTGTACAGTATGAAGTTCACAAATGACCTTTTCAGAAGGTGTTTAGTGTTAGTTATCCCTCCCTGTTTCTTCCTTTCCCTTCTCTCCCTCCAACAACCCCACTGGACACTTCTATTCCATTATTTCCTTTTTTATATATCTTCTATCTCCCTCCATTGAGATAAGATGAGTAAATCTAGTACACTAATGTGTATGATTCAAGTTCCCGATGGAAAGGAATCTGGAAAGACTCCTTCAAAATTATAAGGTTAAACACATTTTGAATTAGATTTAGAATAATGAAAACCCATATCAAGGACATTAATGTAATCACAAAATGAGAAAATAGAAAAAAGGACACATCACCATTAGCATCAAGTGCTTACAATCAATAATAAAAAATTAAAAAAAATATATATATAATGGACTGATGCTGGGATTAGATTCTCATAAAATGTATGCTTAAAAATTAAGCAACACTTTTGAAGTGTTGGATCAAGCAGGAAGCTTTATGGGTATGTGCAAGCTTATTTAAGAGACATGGAAATGAAAAAGAGCTAGAATATAGAAAATGATTTGGCAAAAAAGGAAAATGAACTTCTGTGAATAACACCACTTGATTTTAAGTTATATCATGTAACTAAAATATTCAGATTATATGACACGGTGGTAATAGAGACATAGAAGGCAGGCAGTGGGTAGACAATGTTTCACCAACAGAAGAACTATGCAAGCACTTTTTTTGGGGGGGGGGCGGACAGGGTCACCTTGTAGCCCTAGCTGTCCGGGAACTCACTTTGTAGATGAGGCTGGCCTTGAACACAAAGTGATCCACCTCCCTCTGTCTCCCAAGTGCTGGGATTAAAGGCGTGTGCCATCACAGGAAGCACTGCTTTTAAGGTAATTTGTAAGGGCTGAACAGATGGCTCAATGGGATAGAATGCTTGCTGAACAAGTGTGAGAACCCAAGTTCAGATTTGGCCTAGTGTGCCAAATGTGTAACTGCAGCCCCAGGACTGTGGGAGCAGAGACAGGAGGAGGATGGCTGAGGCTTGTGGTCAGCATGAGCCTGTCCCCTTTTTTCTTTATTTCACTGTGTAATGGTTACTTCTTCCTTCATTCATTCCTTTGTCATGCCTTTTATCCCCTGTCTGATACCCTTATTATTTTCTTTAATCAATTAATAAATCTGTATTTAGGAGAGAACTTGATAAACTCTCCCTGAGTTTCAAATATTGACTTCACAACGTGTCCTCTTGGTGTGGAGTGTTGAGTGAATGGAGCTTATTTAAGCCATTTTGCAAATGAATTTATACTAAAAAATGCATAGTAATGTCAAGGCGATCTGGGTATGCCTAAATCTCTTCTTTCTTGTGTTGAAAAAAAAATCAGAGCTGTATTCTATTCTTTCACAAAAATGCCCATTCCTTGTAGATAAAATCAAACACAATAAAGCAAAAGATGGCAATGCATGTGCATTTATATATGATAATGTCTCTCTTATAATAAAATTATTCTTCTATGAGGTGTTTGCACTAAGAAAAAAATTATTTCATAGCTAAAACTACTGGGAAAATACAAGCAGAAAGTAACTGATAGAAGAAATAGAGGATATATTATTTGCTTCTGTGATACTTAGCAGTTAATATGCTTCAATATTGCCATCATAAACTTCTGCCTTTGGGGAATGGGAGAATGATAAACACTGGGAAAAAATACAGTATAACCCATCTGTGGAGATGGATATGGGGGCAAACAACCTTCTTTTTGATTTTAATATTCAAAGACAAACTGAAACCATAAAAATATCAGCTTCATGTGTGAATTATAGGGAAATCATAGGAGAAAGGATGGTTACCCTGGATCTTGCAAAATAGCAGAAGTTGGGTGGATGTAGGGAAGAAAGGATGTTTGAACTTCAATGTATGAAGAAGTGTCAACATAAAGAAAAGTCTGAGAAATCTGAGAATATAGCATATGAAGAGACTGTTGAGGAACCTGGCAGGACTGGAGGAGACTGATACAGAGGACAAGATAGGAGGGTGGCTGCCAGTGTGTAGAATCCTGATAGGCTAAGGGGATAAATCACACCATTTAAAACTGTATAAGCTGCTTGCTACTTTTAATACATGGATTTTCACCCTCAGACATGGTCCCCAGGATGTTCTTTGAGTAGGTCTGTGTGGTACTCTCTTTGGCCTGTTCAGTTGTGGAGGCCAATGCCCCCACAAGTGGCGCCATAACAGAAACACCTGATGCAGGCTGGTGAATCCAGGAATGCTAAACTCCTGCAGTGGGAAATTTGCCCACCTCCTCCAGGGAGCTCCAGTTTAATCTCCCTGTGCCCTCCTCGCCTCCCTTGGCATTGAACTCTCTTCCAAACATGGGGAGCAGTTCTGGAATATGGTCCTTCCACATGCTCCGTGGCTCTCCACGGCCAACCTTTTTCTGTTTTCTTTTTTAGTATTTTTGAGACAGGGTCTCCCTGTAGCCCCAGCTGTCCTGGAATTCACTCTGTAGATCTGGCTGGCCTTGAACTCACAAAGATCCGACTGCCTCTGCCTCCCAAGTGCTAGGATTAAAGGCTTCCACTTCTTTCTTATTGTGACCTCTATCCTCAAACGTCTGGGCTTTGCACACAATGGGATCAGGCCTACGGTTTTCCATCCCGGACTGAGGTGCTCCTGGAAAATATTGTGTATACGGCCCAGTTCTGTGGTACCCACATGACCTCTATTATAAAAGAACTCTGCGTGGTGACGCACGCCTTTAATCCTAGCACTTGGGAGGCAGAGGCAGGCGGATCTTTGTGAGTTCAAGGCCAGCCTGGTCTACAGAATGAGTTCCAGGACAGCTGGGACTACAGGGAGACCCTGTCTCAAAAAGACCAAAAAAAAAAAATAATAATAATAATAATAAATAAAAAAAATAAAAGAACTCTGCACGGTTTTCTCCTATGATGGGCCTTGCTCCATTTCTCTTAACACCCCTCATGATTGAAAGCACCTGGCTGGAGCTGTTCTCTCCCCCAATGGAAAGTGTTTTTCTATGGTCAGTGTGAACAGCAGGCTGACAAGAATCACTCTTCTGGGATCACTACATTAAAAAAAAATAGTTTGGGGGCTGGAGAGATGGCCTAGCAGTTAAGAGTGCCGACTGCTCTTGCAGAGAACTCGGGTTCAATCCCCAGCACCCACATGGCAGCTGAGAACCGTCTGTAACTCCAATTCAAGGAGAACTCCAGTTCCAGGGGAATCTGACACCCTCTTCTGAGACCTCCGCGGCATTGCATGACACGGGTGCACAGACCTACATGCAGACAGTACATTCATACAAATAAATAAATAAATAAATAAATAAATAAATAAATAAATAAATAAATAAAGAATTTTAAAAATAAAAAAATTAGTTTAGAGGGAGGGGCATTTCTGGAGCTCCACTTAGACCAGGCTGGCAGCCGGCCTCAGACATTTGACCAGGTCAGGTCCTGTGCCATGAAGGCCTGGTGACAGTCAGGGCTGTCTGAGGGGTCGGCTTCTTTCTCTCATACACGAGCAGCTGACATAGGACTTTACAGAATTCCTCGCTCAAGTCATGGAGGTGGTGGAGGGGAAGGACTTCCATGGCTAGGTGGGAGAAGCTTTGATCAAGGGACTGGCTTATAAGGTTGCCGACATTGATTATAAGACCGCCATATTGGCAGGCCGATCCCAGGTCCTTAAGGCCTGGATCGTAGCAACACAAAGTGTTGGCATGAGAGCCTCTGACATGTACCCTCACCACCAGTGCTTTAAACTCCACCAGAGGCAGCTCCCAGCCTGACAAGAAAGGGAGCCAGGGGATCTCCAATCCTGCTTCTCCATTTCAAATCAAGTGGGAGTGACGAGCTGAAGGGTTTTTGGACCATATCCCCTTGAGGAGACCTATACACCCCGAATGAAAATTTACATCGGGGATAAGATCTTTAAATGCTTATGGGATACAGGCGCTGACTGTATCATCATTAAAGTGTTAGAGATCCCTGAGGGGTGGAAGTTAGCCTAGCGGCTGCTGGTACTATATATGGGAAGAAATTCCCTGTCCAAGACGACTATCCTGCCCCTTACCTAGAGAGATCCCAAAGGGGATCTGGAACCTTCAAGCCTTTGATTATTCCCATCCTAGGTCACAGTTTTGTGGGTAGAGATTTCTTGGATGAATTGGGAGCAGTACTGACCAAGGATGAGAAGGCCTTTCATGACTCTACTGTAGATTCTCAAGTTAGAGATGGAGGCTCCCAGTACCCCCAGTTCTAAGGGCCACTATTTTGTCATGCCCTACCTTTGCTCCTATCAAGCTTGAATGGGGTCCTTGGCTCCCGTTTGGGTGGAACGTTGGCCACTATCCACTCATAAGCTTATAGCTCTTGAGTCCTTAATTGCTGAACAATTGGCTGCTGGGCATATGGAGCCTTCTAATAGCCTGTGGAACACATCATATGAAAGAAAGGACAGGGTAAATTTCGAATGCTACATGATCTCAGGCTTATTAATGCCACTATGAAAAAATCAAGTGGGCAGGACTCAGAGAGGACTTCCTTGGCTCTCTGCTGTGTCAGTGGGTAAACACATTGCTATCTTAGATTTTAAGGACTGGTTTTCTCTATTCCCCTTCATCCGGAGGATAAAACCAGATTTGCGTTTACTCTTCCTTGAAGAAACCTTTGCTTTCCCACACAGCCGTCTCAGGGAATGAAAGAGTCCCACTATCTTTCAGGTTTTTGTTGGCCATGCTCTCCTTGAATTTGTTGGGATTCTGGAAACAGACATTATTAATTATATAGATGACGTTCTCCTGGCCCATCCTGAAGAATCGTCTCTGGTTTCCCTCCTCTCTCAGGTCCTGACAGCCCTCGAAGATGCTCATCTGAAGGTTTCTCGAGAAAACGTATAGCTTGCTCCTCCCTATTGAGGTAGAGGATTATAAAAACTTCAAGGATAGTGTTCTCAGATACCGCGAAGCCATTTTCCCTGAGTCATTCTAGGAATGGCTGATTTTCTTGCTTCCTGCACTTCTTCTTGATTGATTAACTTTAACTGTTGTCTCTCTTTTTTAAATAAAATATTTTTATTTGTGTTCTGTGTGTTTTTCATACGTCATTTCTCAGTCCAATTTTTCAGTGCAATTTAGACATATTCCCTTTTCCTTGCCCCCCACCCCACCACAGTTCAAGAATTCTAATGTATGTCTTGCATCTTTTTCTCAGTCTTTTTAAAGTTTTTCTCTACAGAAGTTTATTTTTTGGGCAGAGGTAAAATGTTTCACTCAGTTCTTTGATCCAGTTGTTGTTCCCTCCCATTTTTATTGCTCCAAAACATGCCTATATCTACATCACATATATACCAAAATTACGACCTTTGAAAATAAACTGTATGCTAATTCCAAAATATGTTTAGCAGTTCACATTTTTCCCTTTAATTTTATATTACTCTAATATACGAATACATACCCTCCATACATATACCACAATTACAGTCTGAAAATAAGTGGTCAATTAATTCTAGAGCCCATGAAGGAGTTCACATAGCAGCATAGTTTCCTTCAGATAAAAAGAAATATAACATTCACTTTTCTCAGCTTGTCTTTCAACTATGGATTTGGTGCTAGCATCCACAAATGAGGGGTGCCATTCATCGTTTGTTTTTCTGGGACTGCGTTACTTCACTTAGCATAATGGCTTCCAGTTCTATCCATTTACCTGCAAAGTTCATGATGTCATCTTTCTTTACTGCTGCATAGAATTCCATTGTCTAGATGTACCACATTTTCTCTATCCACTTGTCAGTTGAGGGGCACTTGGGTTGCTTCCAACTCTTTGCTATTGTGAAGAGAACTGCAATGAACATAGATGTACATATATCTCTGAAATAGGATGAGTCTTATGGGCATATAGTCAGGAGTAGTATGACTGAGTCAGGTGATAGGCTCATTTTCAGTTTCTTGAGAGTTCTCCAGACTGCTTTCCATAGGGGTTGCACAAGTTTGCATTCCCACCAGCAGTGGATGAATGTTCCCCTTTCCTCACAACCTCTCTAGCATTTGGTATCCTTTGTTTTCTGGATAATAGCTAGACTTACTGGAGTAAGATGAAGTTTTCAGGTGGTTTTAATTTGCATTTCCTTAATTATTAGTTACGCTGAATGCTTTTAAAGATGTTTATCAGCCATCTTTACTTCTTCATTTGTGAAGTCTCTGTTCAGCTTTTTCCTCCATCTTTTGAGTAGGTCATTTGTTTCTTCTTTATGTTTTGAGTAGTTTATATATTCTGGATGTTAATATTCTGTCAGATGTATCGCTGCTGAAGGATTCCTCACAATCTGTGGGTTTTTGCTTCACTTCATTGATTGTTTCTTTCACTGTACAGAAGCTTTTGAGTTACTGAGGTCCTAATTGTCAATTGTTGACTTTATTTTCTGCACTGCTGTTGTTTGATTTAGAAAATCGTTTCCTAATCCTATGTCTTGTAGGTTACTACCAACGTTTTCTTCTATCGTTTTCAGAGGTTCTGGTTTCACATTGAGGCCTTTGGAATTGATATTTGTACATGGCGAGAGGTAGGGGTTTACTTTTATTCTTCTACAAGTGGTGATCCAATTATGCCAAGCATTTGCTGAAGATGCTGTCTTTCCTGCATTGAATCTTCTTGGCCCCTTTGTCAAATATGAGATGGCTGAAATTGAATGTGCTCAGGTTTGGATCCTCAATTTTGTTCCACAAAAACAGGCTTGTTTTTGTGCCAATACCAGGCTGTTTTTATGAGTATAGCCCTGTAATATAGTTGAAAGTCTTGTATGGCAATCCCCCCTACACAGTCATCTCAATTGATGCAGAAAAGGCCTTCAACAAAATTCAGCATGCCTTCATGTTTAAAGTCCTGGAGGTAATTGTACTGGAGGGAGCATTCCTCAACACAATTAAAGCCATATACAATATACTCTCAGCCAGCAGTATCCTAAATGGGGAAAAACTAGAAGTATTCCCCTTAATGTCAGGAACCCAGTAAGGTTATCCCTTGTCCTCACTCCTCTTCAATATAACGCTTGAAATGCTTGTGAAAGCGATAAGACAAGAAAAGGAAATCAGAGGAGTACTAATTGGAAAAGAGGAAGTCAAACTATTCCTTTTTGCAGATGACATGAGAGTTTACCTAAGAGATGCCAAAAACTCCCCCAGAAAACTTCGAGAAACCATCAATAGCTTCAGTAAATTGGTAGGATACAAAATCATCTTAGAAAAATTGGTAACCTTTCTTTATGCCAATAAGAAACAATTGGAGAAGTAATACAAGGAGACTTTCCCATTCACAATAGCCCCCCAAAAACACTAAGTTATCTAGGAACAAACATGACCAAACACACCAAAAATCTCTACCAAAAAGTTTTTAAATCCTCAAGAAAGAAATTGAGGAAGATATTAGAAAATGGAGAAACTGCCCATGCTCATGGATTGGAAGAATCAATATAGCAAAAATGACCATCCTACCCTAGATAATATGCAGATTCAATCCAATCCCAATTGGAATCCCCACAAGCTTCTTCACAGACCTAGAAAAAAACATCCTAAAGTTCATATGGAGAAACAAAAGACCCTGGATAGCCAAAGCAACTATTGTCTCTTGCTTCTATAATTGACTTGATGTTTTGTGTGCTTCCCCTGGATTGGTAACTTTAACTGTGAGGTTAAACTCTGATTGGCTGTTGTTCCCAGCTGATTGTAGGCCCAGCATCATAATTAAATCAAACCCTCCTTTACAACTGCATGTCTTTTAGCCACATGGTTTAGTGAGTCTCTCTGCTGCAACCTTACAACATCTATGACTTTTGAGGGTCAAGTCTAGAACACAACTGATCCCGACTGCAATGCCAAAGATTGAGCTCCCTGAAATCCTACCTCTTAATCACCTCCAAAAGATATTAGGAGCCATTAGTTGGCTGAGTCATGGCTCTATATTTCCTTGGAGGAAATACACCCTCTTTATGATTGTGTATATGGCCATACTGAGCTCTCTTCAGTCTGTAGTATATCACAGGAGGTGTGCATCATCCTCCAGAGGATTAATAATGCCCTACCTATGGCATTTACTGTTAGATATGACTCCATCTTCCCCTTAACTGGACTAGCTTACTAGTAATGGCTCTATGGGAGCAATATGGCAATCCCATGGGCCTTTGGAATGGATGTATCCTGCATATCATAGAATTCATAACATTACTCCTTGCTTGGGTGTTATTGCCATAATGATTAGAATGCTCCATCAGAGAATTGTGACCCTCTTTGGGATGGAGCCAGAGAGCCTTGTTCTTCCCCTCAACAAGGAGCCCTTGAGCTGGGCTATGCAAGATAGTGGCCCTTTCCCTGTTTCCCTTGAGGTTGTTCTAGGCCACAATCATTTGCCCACACACTGACTCCTGGTTAGCTTCCAATATCTGCTGTTGATAGCCCCTTCTTCTGCTTTGGTGTCTCAGGCCATCCCTGGTGCCAGCATTGTTTTTATGGATGACTCACAAGGGAACTGCTTTGGTTTCTATTTGGCAAGACTTATTTAAAACTCAGCATTTCTGGCCACTGTATAAGGGATCTGTCCAGTTTAAAGAACTGTTTGCCATTTACCAGGCATGTCAGTTATTTTCCCCAGAACCCCTTAATCTTTTAATTGATAGTAAACATTGTGCCTCAATTGCTGCCTTATGCCCTATGCCAGTTAGACCTTTCCAGGCCTTTGGATACATTTATTTTTCTCTTGATGGAAGAGATCAAATTCAGGTCATCTCTCTTTTTCACTCAGCATATTTGCTACCATTCTGTGTTGTCAGGGCTCCTGGCATCCCTAAATGATGAGGCTGGCCACTTGGCCAGTTGGAAATTACCTTCGTTTTATTCTGTTAGTCACAGGCTGTCCACCTGCATTCCCAATTTCATCCATCTGCCCATAGCCTACACTGTATATTTTCCCCCTTGTCTGAAAGCTGCAAACAGCTGGTTAGGAGTTGCAAATCCTGTGCCCTCTTCTTACTGTTGGGACCTTTACAGGCTGCAGGGGTAAACCTAAAGGACTTAAAACTAATGCCCTCTAGCATACGGATGTCACCCATTATCCTACCTTTGGGAGTCTTAGATGTATCCATGTTATTGTGAACTCTTACTCCCATTTTGTTATAGCAACCATAATGATGGGGAAATCTGTAGTTAATGTTTGTCAACATGTACTTAGATGCATATTTACAATGGGTGTCCCCCATTGAATTAAGACTGATAATGGGATAATTGGCCTGCCTAGACTTGCATCCAGTTTGAGCACTTCTTCATCCTCTGGAACATTTCTCATGCCACCAGTATCTCCCCAAGGGCAGGCTTTAATAGAAAGAACAAATAAGCTGTGGAGGCCAGAAGAAGGCACCAGATCACCTAGAGCTGGAATTACAGACAATTATATGCTGCCATGTAGGGACTGGGTACTGGACCCAGGACCTTTGCAAGAATCTCTATAGCCTCATGACATCAGCTTTTAATGTGTGTTCCAGGAACTGAACTTAGTTCCTCAAAGTTGCACTGTATGCACTTGTACCCGATGAGACATCTCCCTAGCCCTCCATGTTTCAACTGTATAATTACAGTTAAGTTTGCAGTTAGAATTACTTTCAGAAGGGGCAGTATACTTTGTGAAACATTTATTTAAATGTAGATGTCAGAATTTCTATCTTGTTCATTTTGTTGTTGTTGATAATCTTCTTTGTTAGGGCTTGGAAAGGAGATTATAGCTTCAGACGTCCTTGTTATGCAATAAAGGAACTGGATTGAAGAACAGAGTAACAAACTTGAGAATAAATGAAAGTGTTCCTGACAAGCACTCAACATAGCAGTTATGCTGTGGCAAAGGAGTGGAGTCACTGAAACAGAATGCAGGCCTCCTGGTATGGTTTGATATTTGGGTTTGTTTCCTGGGTTTTCCTTGGTCCTTTCCTGTGGTTCTGAGATTCCATTCTAATTCTGAATAAATATGGCCTTAAAAATATTTTATCTTTTCCAAATAATCAGATACATATCTAACTTTAGATCATATACTCTACAATCAATTAATTATCACAACTAATGCTGCTAACATATTTGTTCATTAACTCTGTAAACTTTTTTTTTCTGATGTATTATTTATTGGAACTTCAGAAGACATTATAATGATTATTAATAGATTTTATTATTTATAGTTCATGTTTGGGACTAAATATGCCTCAAAGTTTTCATTTATTTATATTGTTATTTTTATGTTTATTTATGTCAGGATATATGTAAGTACACCCATGTTGTGAAATGCCTGTGAAGACAGAAGAGGGCATCAGATCCCCTGGCACTGCCGTAACGGATGTTTCTTGGCTTCCATATGGGTGCTGGGATTCAAACCCAGTCTTCTGAAAGAAGAGCCAGTGCTTTTAACCACTGAGTCATCTCTCTAGCCCCTTGAATATTCGATTAAATATACTTTTAGCTACATATGCTAAGTAGCCTCTTTCCTCTTGCATTTTTTCCACTTATCACATTTAGACAAATTATAACTTTTGAAAAAAATAGAAGAAATTAGCTATCAAAATAAACAAAAACCACTAGTCCTGTCATTTCCCCATGAGCACCGACATTTTGAGACAGTGTAAAGTGCCAGACTCTGCCTCTGGGGCTGAGCTGCACAGTTTGTGCCTTACCCATTGCCCTGCTTTGGACCCATCTGCAGCTCCTCTCACTGCTCTCCAGGGACCATCTGCATCCCCTCCCACTGCTCCAGGGACCATCTACATCCCCTCTACTGCTCCAGGGACCATCTACATCCCCTCCACTGCTCTCCAGGGACCATCTATATCCCCACTCACTGCTCTCCAGGGACCATCTACATCCCCTCCACTGCTCCAGGGACCATCTACATCCCCTCCACTGCTCCAGGTACCATCTACATCCCCTCCACTGCTCCAGGGACCATCTACATCCCCTGCACTGCTCTCCAGGGACCATCTACTTTCCCTCCACTGCTCTCCAGGGACCATCTACTTCCCCTCCACTGCTCTGAGGGACCATCTAAATCCCCTCCACTGCTCTCCAGGGACCATCTACATCCCCTCCACTGCTCCAGGGACCATCTACATCCCCTCCACTGCTCCAGGGACCATATACATCCCCTCCCACTGCTCCAGGGACCATCTACATCTCCTCTCACTGCTCTCCAGGGACCATCTACATCCCCTCCACTGCTCTCCAGGGACCATCTAAATCCCCTCCACTGCTCTCCAGGGACCATCTACTTCCCCTCCACTGCTCTCCAGGGACCATCTACTTCCCCTCCACTGCTCTCCAGGGACCATCTACTTCCCCTCCACTGCTCTCCAGGGACCATCTACATCCCCTCCACTGCTCCAGGGACCATCTACATCCCCTCCACTGCTCCAGGGACCATCTACATCTCCTCTCACTGCTCTCCAGGGACCATCTACTTCCCCTCCCACTGCTCTCTAGGGACCATCTACATCCCCTCTCACTGCTCCAGGGACCATCTATCCCCTCCACTGCTCTCCAGGGCCATCTACATCCCCTCCACTCTCTCCAGGGACCATCTACTTCCCCTCCACTACTCTCCAGGGACCATCTACATCCCCCTCCACTGCTCTCCAGGAACCATCTACTTCCCCTCCACTCTCTCCAGGGACCATCTACTCCCCCTCCACTGCTCTCCAGGGACCATCTACTTCCCCTCCACTGCTCTCCAGGGACCATCTACTCCCCCTCCACTGCTCTCCAGGGACCATCTACATCCCCTCCACTCTCCAGGGACCATCTACCCCTCCACTGCTCTCCAGGGACCATCTACTTCCCCTCCACTGCTCTCAGGAACCATCTACTCCCCTCCACTCTCTCCAGGGACCATCTACATCCCCTCCACTGCTCTCCAGGGACCATCTACATCCCTCCACTGCTCTCCAGGGAACATCTACTTCCCCTCCACTGCCTCCAGGGACCATCTACATCCCTCCACTGCTCCAGGGACCATCTACATCCCCTCCACTGCTCTCCAGGGACCATCTACATCCCCTCCACTGCTCCAGGGACCATCTACATCCCCTCCACTGCTCTCCAGGGACCATCTACTTCCCCTCCACTGCTCTCCAGGGACATCTACATCCCCTCCACTGCTCTCCAGGACCATCTACATCCCCTCCACTGCTCCCAGGGCCCATCTACATCCCCTCCACTGCTTCCAGGGACCATCTACATCCCCTCCACTGGTCTCCAGGGACCATCTACTCCCCTCCCACTGCTCTCCAGGGACCATCTACTTCCCCTCCACTGCTCTCCAGGGACATCTACTTCCCCTCCACTGCTCCAGGGACCATCTACTCCCCCTCCACTGCTCTCCAGGGACCATCTACACTCCCCTCCACTGCTCCAGGGACCATCTACATCCCCTCCCTGCTCCAGGGACCATCTACATCTCCTCCACTGCTCTCCAGGGACCATCTAAATCCCCTCCACTGCTCCAGGACCATCTACATCCCCTCCACTGCTCCCAGGGAAACGACATCCTCACATCCCGGGCTCTCTCCATGCCCAGACCATTACAGCTCGCTCACTGCTCAGGCCTAGACCCCAGCTCCTAGGACCTATCACCTGCCCTCCACTTGCTCCCAGGACCATTACCTCCCCTCCACTGCTCTCAGGTCATCTAACATTCCCCCTACCACTGCTCCAGCGGACCAGTCATACTTCCCCTCCACTGCTCTCCAGGGACGCATCTACATCCCCTCCACGCTCTCAGGGACCATCTACACCCCCTCCACTGCTCCAGAGACCATCTACATCCCCTCCACCGCTCTCCAGGGACCATCTACACCCCCTCCACTGCTCCAGGAGACCATCTACATCCCCTCCACCGCTCTCCAGGGACCATCTAAATCCCCCTCCACTGCTCCAGGTACCATCTACATCCCCTCCACCGCTCTCCAGGGACCATCTACACCCCCTCCACTGCTCCAGAGACCATCTACATCCCCTCCACCGCTCTCCAGGGACCATCTACATCCCCACCCACTGCTCCAGGAGACCATCTACATCCCCTCCACCGCTCTCCAGGACCATCTACTTACCCCCTCCACTGCTCCAGAACCATCTACATCCCCTCCACCTCTCCAGGGACCATCTACCCCCCTCCACTGCTCTCCAGGAGACCATCTACATCCACTCCACTCGCTCTCCAGGGACCATCTACACCCCTCCACTGCTCTCAGGAGACCATCTACATCCCCTCCACCGCTCTCCAGGGACCATCTACATCCCCTCCACTGCTCCAGAGACCATCTACATCCCCTCCACTGCTCTCCAGGGACCATCTACATCCCCTCCACTGCTCCAGGGACCATCTACATCCCCTCCACCTGCTCATCCAGGGACCATCTACATCCACTCCACTGTCTCCAGGGACCATCTACTTCCTCCGCACTGCTCTCTAGGGACCATCTACTCCTCTACACTGCTCTCAGGGACCTATCTACATCCCTCCCACTGCTCCAAGGGACCATCTACATCCCCTCCACTCTCTCCAGGGACCATCTAATCCCCTCCACTGCTCCAGGACCATCTACATCCCCTCCACTGCTCTCCAGGGACCATCTACATCCCTCCACTGCTCCCAGGGAACATCTACTTCCCCTCCACTGCTCCAGGGACCATCTACATCCCCTCCACTGCTCCAGGGACCATCTACTTCCCCTCCACTGCTCCAGGGACCATCTACATCCCCTCCACTGCTCCAGGGACCATCTACATCCCCTCCACTGCTCCAGGGACCATCTAAATCCCCTCCACTGCTCTCCAGGGACCATCTACATCCCCTCCCACTGCTCCAGGGCTCAGGTTCCCCTGCTGCCTATTATGAGCCAGAATTTCCTTGTTCCATTACCTATTCTTGAGCACAGATCTTTTGAGACTGCATGAGGGTGCCCAAGAGTGCCAGACTAGCCTCTGGGGGTGAGCTGCCTGAATCCCATCAGGCTTTGGGGCCTTCTCCAGTTCCCTTCCCACACTACTGCAGGGCTCAGGCTTCCTTGCTGACTAGAGGGGACTAGCACATCCATTTCCCATATCCTCTCCTTTGTTCTAGGCACTATCTATGTGAGGCTACTGAGTTGCACCTTACTAGGCAAGGCCAGTTTGCCCTCCTGGAGCAATTCTGAGTACCCTGACTGGAGCCATCTGGTCTCTCCAATATAAGATCAAAAGAGAATACCTGAGTTTTAGACAAATTGACTTTTCATACTGAATCAGAAAGGAACCCAGATATATCAATAATACAGACAGCATCAAACTTCAACTCAATATAGGTAGGCATGGGTGTCATTTTAGAATAAAAAATAACAATGAAAAATCCATATGCCAAAAAGACAATAAGAAAAATAATAGCTTTGAAAACCAAAATAAACCTCCCCACTAAACATCACCAGTCCTAAAGAAGAGTTCTGTAATGAAAACTCTCTAAAGGGAATCTAGGACACATAATTTAAATGAACAACAATAAACTCAAAGAATTTAAAGAACACACAAACAAGCAAATTAAAGAGCAAGAAGAGTTTATGGATAAATGTCTGACTGAATTCATGAAAGATAGGAATATTGAAGAAAACTCAGACTGAAATGAAGAGGGAAGTGACAAATTCAACAAGCTTATTTGAAAGGCAGGAGAAAGCCTCAACAACAGAAAGAATAAAATAGAAAAGAGAATATCAAGATTGAATGTTAAAGTTGAAGAATTGAAATATCTAAGGAAAGAATATGAAAAATAAAATAAAAACAAATGGAATATGCAGGAAATGTGGGACATCTTGAGAAGACCAAGTTTATGCATCATAGGCATATGGAAAAGAGAAGAATCTCAGGTAAATGGTATTGAACATATGGTCAAGAGAATTATAGAAGAAAATTTCCCTTAATGAAGGAAAGACACACCCATTATTAGAAACAGACAGAACACTAAATAGGACCAGGAATGAAATTCCTCATAACATATCATAGTAAAAACACTAAATATAAAGAGCAAAGAGAGAATACTGAAAGCTGCAAGGCAAAACAAGAAGTCACATATAAAGCAAAACTAATAAGAATTGTAGCTGATTTTTCAATGCAAACTATGAAATCCAGAAGAGCCTGTACTAAATTATTCCCAGTCCTAAGTACGACCATGGATCCCAACTCAGAATACTTTACCTTTACCCCGCAAAACAGTCTATGAAAAATCTTCCATGAAATGAAAAGGTTGAAATAATTCATGTCCACCAAACAACCTTGAATAGTTTTAATACAAAGTCTATTTTGTCAGACATTAGAATTGCAACATGTTTTTGTTTCATACTGGTATTTTCTTGGAAATTTTTTTTTTATTCTTTCACCTAAGGTCCTGTCTATCCTTAAAGGTGAGATGAATTTCCTTTGGACAACAAAAAGATGCATTTTGTTTCTTAATCCATTCTGCTGTCTTTTGACTTGGGATTTCATACCATTGATACTTAAAGTTACTATTGAAAGGTGTATATTGGTTTAGGTCATTTTAATTTCTGGTTGCATTCTTGGTCTAGTTTTATGTTTCCACAATTATAATTTCATTTTGTTTCTTTCTTTTGCCTCTGGGGTAAGTTTAGTTGTTCCACAATATTACTTCAAGTGTACTATTTAAGAGTTGCTTCCTCTTGCGGATTTCAGTATTCCCTCTTTGTTCTGTACACTAAGTAAAATAGCACTGAGTTGGAAAAACATATGACATATTCTCCCTCATTTTATGCTTATATGTGAGTATATATCCTGATGTGACTGCAGGAGTCAGGAAAATGGAAAGAAGCTTTTGAAATAAAGAAAGAAGAGCCTGAAAGAGAGAAATAGTAAACAAGTGTTACTAAGGGACATATGATTCAATTGGGCATATTTAACCAAAAGGAGAAGAGGATGGGTGATATTGGAATCACGGGGATAAAAGAGAAGAAGGGACTCAAGAGAGAAGGGAATCATAGAGATAGAGCTTACCAAGAGTGAAATGGGGGAAATGGGGTTACCTTAACCAGGGAGGGAGGAAGAGGATTTAGACAGGGAGGGAGAGACTAGATAAATAACGCGTAGCTATTATGAAAAACCACAAGAAATGTATTATTTCAAAAGCTTATTGAAAAATTAAACATATAGTATCTGTACATGAGTGCCTGTATATAGTTGAAGTCTTTATAACAATAAACATTGCTATACAGGGGAAGCTTCCCTTTGAGTTATGGGTCAGGGAAGTTTAAGAGACTCCAAAAATTACACAGGTTATTGCCACCACCCTTGGCCCTTGATTATCTCCCGGAATTTGAAGGTGAGATTGCTGTAGACAGGCCAAACTTCAGACACAGGACTTGTAGCAACGGAGCTGGAAGAGACCTAAAACTCACTCCCTGAAGACTACTTCTCATAGTTTTGGAGGATTTATTTATTTATTTATTTATTTATTTATTTATTTATTTATTTATTCATTTATTTATTTATTTTTGCTATATAGCTGCTTGATGATCTCCATCACCAATGTTGCCTACTCTCTTGGACCCTAACATAACAGCTGTTGTTTGGGAGTTGGAGAGATGGCTTAGTGTTAAGGCCACAACTTTCAGAGGATCCAAGTTCAGTTCCCAACACCCACAGTGAATTGCTCACATTGTCCTGTAAATCCAGCTTCAGGGGATCATCTCTGGCAGCTCTGGGCATCTGCAACATTTGCCCCCCCACCCCATATACACAGAGAATTAAAAATAATACAGTAGACAACCAAAGACATGCTTCTTCTCTGTCTTTTCTATACCTCCTTTTCAGGGAGCTTCCATGGTTTCCTGCTTGCCTATCATCTTGTTTTTCTCTCAAACTTTAATAAAATTGTCCTGAAGCTTCAATTTGAATTTGTTTTTAAATTTTTTATTAGTGAGACTAAGAACCCCAAAATGGAATCCCACTTTCCCTAGTTACATGGTACCCAACATGTGGTTCCTCGAATTTCCCCGATAACAAAAACTTTGGTTTTGAGAATGAATATAGAAAGAGGGATGACATGTAACTGGCAGAAATGAAGATATTATAAGAAGATACAATGGTTCTCAATCTGACTACAGACTTTGAAATAATGGGCATCAAAGCAATGGGAATTTCTCCCTGGAATCTCAGTGTGGGAGAAGGAAAACGATCCATCCAGTGGGAGAAGTTGTTTTCTGGAAGGAGATTTTGTACAGTTCTGACTTGTCACCCACCTTACAAGCTATGACTGAATCCCAGACAATGCAGTGTCAGAGCTGCATGGGACTGTTAAGATGTACACCATGTCCTTAGCCATCTATCTGAACTGTAATCTCTTGATTCTAAAGATGGAATTGGTGGGGTCTCTGAATCTCTTTGTTCTTCCCAATGTGGCCACACTGAATAAAAATCTCCATTTTCTACTTCCCACAGTTAATTGGATTCTTTTAAGTGGCTTATTGAAGACAAACTTGGTTGGGACACAAGCTGTGAACTCCAGTTTTGTCACTAAGACAGAAGAATCAGAGCACGCAGGTGCAGAGGGAATAGGAAGAGTGTGTGAGCCAGACAATGACAACATGTTCTTTACTTCCAAATTTAAAAATGAAATCCTCCAAATGTACATATTTCATCTTGAGACAGCATTTCCAGGGGAAATTCACCAAGTGAATAATGTTTTAATTTTTACTCTCTAGCTCCAGTTCCAAACATGGCATGAGAAACGAGTTATTTCTCCTCCATCTGAATGTGTTCTGGGAGCATAAGTTTTGTCACATATAAATTACTACCAAGGGGGATTTCAATTTTTGTCTCTGGCCTTTTTAAGTCCAAGGCTAAGTCTAGGGTACTGAAGAATAAGAACTGTCACCTTCCACCAAGACTTTGCTGAAATGGGTCAGACAATAAGCAAGCCTGTGGAAAGGGAGCAGGTATAGAGGGGTGTGTGTGCTTGTGTGTGTGTGTGTGTGTGTGTGTGTGTGTGTGTGTGTGTGACAGAAGACTATGCTAACAGAAAGTTGAAACTTGGGAGAATCCTGGTGGAATCCCCATTTGATACCAGAATAATAGAGTTTCCTCCTGGGGGTTTCTACTTTCATTAAGAAAATAATTTAAGAATGGACTCTAATGGAAGAATTTAAAGAATTATAAGAATTTAAAAGGAAAACCACAAGGCAAGCAAGCTATAAAACTTAGCATCAATCTGGAGAAGACAATGGAGAAGAGCAGGGGAAAAAGCCCTGCCTTTTGAGTTAAGCCAGAGTGGAGGTTGGCAGAGAGGCAGCCATATAGCGGGAGGGGAGTTTTGAGAAAGATCGAAGCCCTAAATATTAAGGAAAATGTGCTTAGAAAGGATATAGAAAGAAGAAAAAGAAAAATTAAGCTTTTCTGAGTAATTGAGAAAAGTAGGTTGACTTTCCAAACAGCATGGGTGCACTCTGTAAGAGAGTATGCTAGGGTGTAGAAATTCTGAGAAGTAAAAATAGATTATCTTAAGGTAAAGGAAAATAATTTATTGTAAGGTGAACCTACCTTCCTAGGGGCTGTCTGGAGTTCTGTCATCCTGAGTCAACTTGTTTGACACTGAACGGAGGGTACAATAGCATGTCTCTACCTAGAAGCAGATTCTACTCTTTATTATAACACTTAGGTGACTCAGAGAGCATCATGTACCTTGTCTTGGCAGCGAAATGATTTACCAGGTTTTAGCATAAGCCGAATATACCTTATGATATTAGGTAATCCTAGGAGAGAGATCAACCAGTCTATTCTTTTATGAAATAATTGGATAATCTTAGCAACCATGCATATATTTTTTATGGTCATAGCCTCCCACTCAAAATAATACAATTATTATAGAAGGGAGCATAGTCTTAGACAGAATCTGTGTCCATATGTCACTCTTTCTGAGTCATATCTTCATGATTAAGTATAACTGCTGTGTTCTAAAGTGCCCTATTTGTGGTAGGCAAAGACCTTGCATAACAATTATTTTACTATTTCATTACATGAACACCAGAATATCTTTAAACTGAGTGTTAGAAGACTTGCAAGTTTCTAGAAGAATCAGAAGTCAATTTTGAATATTGATGTTAAAATTGACTTAAGATTTAATGTTAAATAATTAAACAAAACTGAAAAGGTAATTATTCCTACATGGGGCAGGATTGATTGTTTCTGAATGTGAGGGAAGTATGTGTAACCTCCTGAATCTCCCCCTACTATATCATCTAAGGTTCTTCCCCCTTCACTGTGCCAGCCTTGGATAGAATTTTTACTGCTCTAAATTGTATTTACTTCTCAGAATTCCTGAGCCTTGATACTAGGTTCTCTGTGGGAGCTTGATAAATATTCATTGAAGGAGATGGGAATGAATAGAAGATGTTTTTGGCTCTGTGCTTTCTGACTTTAATCCAGCCATTTCCTTCTCTCTTCTCTGGGGGTACTGGCAATCTGTTTAAAGCATGTTTGCACTTTGGAATCAGGAGGAGAAGCCAGCATAATTATTAGCTTCCAGTGATTCCCAGACTGCCGGTTAATTCTCAAGTCTTGCCATTTTTCTCTTCTCTACTCACAGAGCTAAGTTTCTATATAAATGAATTAGGTGCCCCCACGGAAAATTTACTTCAGCGATGAAAGGATGGTTAGAAATGTTTCTTTCTCTCTCTCACACAATAATGTGTCCCAAGCACATTATGTACAGCTGAAACTTTGTATTATCTATCCACTCAATGGCTAATACACTGTCCCATAGATAGAAAATTCATTCAACTGCCTGTGACCAAGGGAGAGTATTATCATAGGGAAATAACTTGGTTAGTTATCTGCCCATAGTTGTCTAAGATAACTTCAGGAAAGTCATTTGGGGCTCAGTTTACTTACTGCCAGTTAGAAAATGCTGTCTAAACTGGGTGTGGTGGTGCATTCCTTTAATCCTAGCACTTGGGAGGCAGAAGCAGGTGGATCTTTGTGAGTTCAAGGCCAGTCTGGTCTACAAAGTGAGTTCCAGGCCAGCTGGGACTAAAGGGAGACCCTGTCTCAAAAAGACAAAAAAAAAGGAAATAAAATGCTGTCTTTTTTTCATTCATCTTATGATAATTAAAAATGAAAAGAACAGGGTGTGATGGTGCCTACCTTTAATCCTAGCACTCAGGAGGCAGAGGCAGGGAAATCTTTGTGAGTTCAAGGCCAGCCTGGTCTACAGAGTGAGTTCCAGGACAGCTGGAGCTACAGGGAGACTCTGTTTCCAACAGACCAAAACAAAACAAAACAAAAACAAAACAAAACAAAACAAAAAGAAATTGATTGGAAAAATCCACTGTGCTGCTGAGCTTGAACAAGGAAATGAATGATTGAGTAGGGTATCACAATCAGTGATAAGCTAATTAAAGGATGTATTTCCAATTTATTTATTATTTATTTATTTGTTTGTTTGTTTACTTATTTTTGGTCTATTTGAAACAGGGTCTTCCTGTAGCCCCAGCTGGCCTGGAACTCACTCTGTAGACCAGGCCAGTCTTGAACTCACAGAGATCTACCTGACTCTGCCTCCCGAGTGCTAGAATTAAAGACGTGTGCCACCACACACAATAAGGATCTGTTTCTTAATACACATGTAGAGACATAAAATTATATGTAAGTGGAGGCCAGGCTCTCTGTTCCCACAGTGACTAAGCAGTTGGAACTAGACTATAAAAGCACATTCAAGGACTATAGATAGGAATACCCACTCCCAGGAAGCAACAATTTGCAGTGTTAAAATATTTTATTGGTTACATTTCATACCGCTATGACAAAATAACTAATGAAAGAAACCTAAGGTAAGAAGTGTTTATTTTGGTTCATAATTTGATGGTACAATCAATCCATTATACCAGGGAACATAGGACTGTGAGACAGCTGTTCACATTGTATCTGTAAAGAGACAGATCCCAAACTCTGTGCTCAGCAGGCTTCTTCCTTTTTATTTACTCTGGGATTTCATCCTATCAAAGCCACCTCCATCACTGAAGGCAGGTCTTCCTATTCAGTTAAATCCTACTGGAAATATATTTATAGATGTGTTTCAATGATGTTTCTAAATGCAATCAAGTTGACAATGAAGATTAACCATCAAAATCAGGATTTGGTAATTCAAAAACTAGTATGGAGTCATACTAGCTCCTCAAGGTTTATGAGTCATTATTAGTTCTAAAATCCTGCTTCTGTTGATATATTCATGGCATCAGAGTCAAGATTTCTAACTCAATACACTGGGTACTTAAAAGACATCTGGTCTTTGTTCTCTGGTTTGATAGAAACTGGATGGTGTCTAAGAGTTTAGGCATGGAATTCCTGACAAATCACATTTCTATGATCCCATGAAGAATATTTTATTGTGGTTTTATTCCTCTTCACTTGAGGAAGAATGTCAATCTATTCAATAACACGGTATCATTATGTGAGATATTTTCCTTCATCTGATAGCAGTCAAAATTTTATCCATTATCTCTCTTAACTAACTTTTTCTTTTTTTTTTTAAATTTTATTTATTTCTGTATGTGTATGAATGTACTGTCTGCATGCAGGTTTGTGCACCCGTGTCGTGCCATGCCGCGGAGGTCAGAAGAGGGTGTCGGATTCCCCTGGAACTGGAGTTCTCCTGGAATTGGAGTTTCAGACGGTTCTCGGCCGCCATGTGGGTGCTGGGGATCGAACCCGGGTCCTCTGTAAGAGCGGTCGGCGCTCTTAACCGCTAGGCCATCTCTCCAGCCCCAACTTTTTCAAAAAAATAAGAGAACTGCCCAAATACTACAGATAAAATCAAAACATCCTTATCTTTAATGAAGCATTTCTTTCACTAATTCGCTTAAAGTATATTCTATTTATATTTCCTTCTAGATTGCAAGAAGTTCCTTCTCATTTCTTCTTCTATTTCTTCCTATTTTATTTGGTTACTTACCATGAAAAGTCAGGCTATTTAGGAAGCTGTAGATTGGAGAGCTGCGATGGATTACATTCCTCCATTCTTTGCTAACAAAATTCAGAACAAAACAAATTATTATTGCACATGATAAAATTTATACATCACTATGGTAAAGATAGACCTAGGGGAAGAGTTTTGGGTTCCTAACTGAAAGTACCATAACTGGGTGATAGCTGTGCTTCTATCATGATAATTTGCCGAAGATGTGGTCCTAAAGTATAAATTCTTTCCACTTAGGGGGCAAGTGCTAACCTTATATTTAATAATATATATACTATTATTATATATGTATATATATTAATATAATACCAAATTAGATGCACTGTTCTGTATCATGTTTCATTTAGTATTTTTTGCTATCTATATTTAAGTGGTCCTGAGTGTCTAATATCTGCAGAAGCTGAAGAGGACATCCTATCCCCTGGAACTGGAGTTATAAAAATACATTAGCCCACCCTCTTAAGGTATTTATGAAATTGAAGCCAGGGTGTCGTCTGCAGAAGGAGCCAGTATTCTTAACCATGGACCCGTCTGTCTCTCCAGCCCCTAACATTACACTTGAAACTTAGGTGAGTTTATACTTCTAATACTTCTTGAGATGTGAATATAAGGCCCTTATCAGTGTTTGATTTCCAAAGTAGTTCATTATAACACTCTTAGGAAGTGCATTTTTAAAATCTACATTCAATGCCAATTTAGTTTTCAGACCAATGTTGGCTGGTATACTCAGTTTTCATTCCGTGAGAGAATATTGGCAAGCCAGTCATTCTACAAGGAGAACTCTACTGGACTGAAACCCAAAATCATTCCACTGAGTGGGCAACACATTGGCTGATCCTCCTCTCCTGGGTACATTTGCCTGTTTGATCACATATAGCTTCAATTATTGAGGTTTTTTTTCTAATGAAATATTACAGAGAAGAGTCAAGTACTGTCAATTTAAGTAAATCTGAGCTAATATAAAGTCAGAATTCATGAACCCTGAATTTACAAATGATTTTGAAAGAAGTTTTTTTTTAATTACCTATAGTTTGGAATTAGGATAATAACATATTTGGAAATAGTATAAGAAATAGGAGAAAATAAATACATTTTTCTTACTCATTCTCATGAATAAGTTGAGCCCCCCAATGCATACAACTTGAGAAGAAAAAATTTTATAAATTTATTTAATACAATTTCACCATGAGACATAAGCCTTCACAAGGAAATGAAAGCTCAAAAAAATGGGCAGACCTGTATATTTTAGTTGGTTTGATGAAGTGGGTAGGTAGTTGTAGAGATGCATGATTTTATAAAATCTAATATAATGACAATAAGCTTGGAAGAACCTATCCAGATTTGGATGCTCAGATTTTTCTATCTCCTTGTGTCTCCAGATATAGTTATGGTTTGTTTCTGCAAAGCTCACATGTTGGTACATTGTCCCCTCTGTAGCATTATGGGAAGGCGATGGAATCTCTTGTTGATGGGGAATCGTAGAAGTGGTTAGGCTTGAGAGAGATTAATGTTCACTTCATAAAGATGGATGAGACAGTGGCATTGATTAGTTGTCATGAAAGCATGTTGATATGAAGTAGAGAGCTCGATGGCCAACTCTTACATGTTGGCTTTTCTTTATACCTGTGGCCCCCACTCCTAGTTTACTTACTATTTTGATTTAACACAAAGACCTAAGGCTTTCCTTAGACTTTGAACAGATGTGGTTGCTGTGCTCTTAGGCTTCACTGTCCAGATGTATAGGCTGCAAAAACCTTCCATTCTTTACAACATACTCAGCTTCAGATGGTAAGTTGTAGTAACATACAATGAACTAACATAATTTCTAGTGAGGAATGGGAACATTGCTGAAAATGTGGAAGTGACTTTGGAAGTAGATATTAATAAAGATGGTCTATTTCCAACAAACTTTATGTATCCCACTGTTAATTGCACAAGTATATTTGGCTCAGCCATGTCACTGATGATCTCTATAAAGTGCATTGGGCGTACATACCTGTTAACCCAGCACTGAGGACATTCAGGTGTGAAATCACAAGTTCAAAATCAACCAATGCATTGAATCTGTAGACCTCTTTGGTAGGATGATCCTTTTTACAATATTGGTTCTGCCAATCCATGAGTAAGGCAGGTCTTTCCATCTCCTGATATCTTCCTGAATCTCTTAAAAAATTTAAATTTTCATTTTAGAGATCTTTTGTGTCTTTAGTTAGTTTTATTCCTTGTTAGTGCTTGTGCATGGTGTGTGTGTGTGTGTGTGTGTGTGTGTGTGTGTGTTTCTGTGTGTGTATGTGTGTGTGACTATTTTGATTTAGAGGGTTTTCATGAATACTTTCTATGGTTGTTTGCTATTCATATATAAAAAGCCTTCTGGATTTGTAAATTGATTTTGTAACCTGCCACTTTATTGAAACTATTGGAAATTTCTAGCAGTTTTCTAGTGGATTTTTTTTTATCTCTTACATATAATATTGTATCATCTGCATATAGGGATAGTTTGACCTATTCTTTTCCAATTTCCTTCTTTTATCTTATTGTCCTACCAAGAGTTTCAAGCACTATATCAAAAAGGAGTGAGGATTATGGACAACCTTGTTGGGTTCCTGATTTTCATGGGGATGTTTCCAATTTTTCTCTATTTACAATGATGCTTGCCATAGGTTTGTTTTTTATCATTTTAAGTGTGTTGAACTGTGTTTCTCCCGGTATAATTCCCCTGAATTCATTTAACATAAATGCATGTTGGATTTTGTCAAAAGACTTTTCTGTGTCTACTGAGATGATCATGTGATTTTTATCTTTAAGTCTATTTATATGATGTATTTCACTCATTGACTTACACATTTTGAACTATCCTTTCATCTCTGGTATAAAGCCTGTTTGATCATTGTGGGTGATCTTTTGATGTATGTGATTTGAAAATATTTTTTTGAGAATTTTTGCATCTACATTCATTAAGAATACTGAGCTCTTGTTTTCTTTTTTTTTACATTGTGTTTTTATAAGTTTTTAGTATTAGAATGATACTGGCTTCATAGAAGGAGTTTTAGAGTTCTTCCTCTGTTTCTATCTTTCAAAGTATTTCTTCATAATATTCTGAGGTTTTATTATGTGTGTGTGTGTGTGTGTGTGTGTGTGTGTATGTCTGTATATGATGTGATGTTTCTCCTCTCTGATTTTGTTAATTTGCATTTGTGTTTTGTTTATTTCAGTTAACTGGGGTAAGTATTTATCTATCTCATTGAATCTTTTCAAAGAATCAGTTCTAAGATTCATTGATTGCCTTATTGTTTTTGTTTCTATTTCAGGATTTTCTATTCTGATGTCTGTTATTTCTTCTCATTTACTAGGTTTGGATGTTTCTTAACTTTCTAGCATCCTGCATTGTACTCTTAAGTAATTTTATATACTCTTTCTCCTCTAAATACTACTTTTAAAGTGTTCCAGATTGTTTTTGTGTGTGTGTATGTTGTATTCTTATTTTCATTTAGTTCCAGGAATTCTTTATTCTCTCTTAATTTATACTGTGATCAATTTATCATTCATGAGTTTATTGTTTAATCTCCATATTTTTGTGTAGTTATTAAATATTATTGTGCATTTTAATATATAGTGCATTGTGGTCTGATAGAATGTATGGAATCATTTTCATATTTTTCAAGTATTTTGAAGGTTTGGTTTTATGTGTCCGTGGCTCGATTTTTAGAGGAAAATTAAATGAGCATGCTTTCTGCTGAATAATAAAAGTTATATTGCTTTGCTGCTTGTGTCTGTTAGGTCTACCTTTCATGATGGTATTTACTTCAGATATCTCTCTGCTTGTTTTTTGACCAGTTGATCTATTTATTGAAGAAAGTGGGGTATTGGAGTCACCAACTACTAACGAGTTGGGGTTAATCTCCTATAATGTTATGTCCTTATGCTACTTATTTAGGAATTGGTGCCCTGTTTGTGCATATAATGTTCCAATGATTATAATTTCCATTTTTGTCAAATTATGTCCTCTGATCAGAATGCATATCCCTCCTTATTTTCCCTGATTTTTTAATTTGAAAAACTATTTTTGTCAGATGTTAGGATTGCAAAAAATTCTTGTTTATCATTATCATTTACTTGGACTCATTTTTTTTTCCACATACCCTAAAGTAGTGCCTATCCTTGAAAATGAGGTGAAGTTTATTTAGACAACAAAACCTGGAAATTTAAATCCATCACTAGCCCTGGTGTCTTTGACGGGGAAGTGTCAGGATATTGATAAAGTTACTTTATTAAGAAAAGATGTATGTTGCTGGGCAATGGTGGGCAACAATCTTTATTATCCAGTAACTCCCCCCGGGAGGAAACAGAACTTGTGATCTCTATGAGTTTAAGGGCCAGCCCCTGGTCTATACAGAGTGAGCTTCAGGCCAGCTGGGACTAAAAGGTAATTGAAGGCTATAGGGGACCAGTGGTTGAGTTCTGGTAGGGTAGTGAGGAGGTATCAAGCAGGAGGATCAGGAGGGGTTCCTAGATGTTCAGGCTGGGCTGGGATCAACACAGGGAGGGTCTAACACAGGCAGAACAGGTGTGCTGCCTGAAGGTGGAGAATGTAGCTGCTTTAGGTCCTAAGGCTCCTTCAGAGATCTGAGGTGGTAAGGGCAGGAGGGACAAGACTGGGCCCAGGGCTGAAGGGGGAAGGATTCCCAGAGAGAAGGGAACTGGTAACTGTGAAGGGTAATCTGAAGTAACATTTTTTATTTCTCATTCCTGGCCCATATTAAAATATAGGAAAATATAGTCACTTCAAAGACATTGACTTCAGAGCAGATACTGTTCAGAGCTTGGTGGTTTTGGTTGAGGATTTTTTTTTTTTTTTTTTTTTGGTCTGTTTGAGACAGGGTCTCCCTGTTCGTCCCCGTCGCGTCCTCGGAACTCACTCTGTAGACCAGGTGGCCCTGAACCAACAAAATATCTGCTGTCTGCGTCTGCCAAGTGTAGGATTAAAGGCGTGCACACCATGCCCGGTGAGGGTTTAACATACATAAGTAATACATTCTACAAACAATAAACTCCTCAAACAAGTCCTGCAAATGATGAAGAAAAAAGGCCCTTATACCCTAGAGAGGATGATTTTAATGTTTATTATTAATCAGTAAAAATCTTAACTCTCCAATATGCACAATAATTTCTTGCATCAGGAGCCTGGTAAACTTCTTATTTGATCCATGTTATTTGTTTTAGGAGACATGTCATAATTCCTAGGTTCCAACTGTTAATGCCCTTTTGTTCACTGGCCTTAACTATTGTAAGGAGATGGAAACACTATGATTCTCAGACTGAGCATCAAATGTCGTTTGTAGTCTCATTTTGCCAATCTTTGCACCTTGAGCAAAACGTGATAAAATAGAACCCTTGAATTCTGTTCTGTCTTCCACCATGAATGTTTGGTTCTGTTGGCATTGCTTCTCTATGTCTTCACGTGCGGTCCCATCATACTGCATACGGCAGATGAGATTTGAGGTTTAGGGGCCATGGAGGGGTCCTGTTGAAAAAAATAAATATATATTAAAGGCAAACTTAATATAATCGAAATGTTTGACCATTTTTTAAGATTGTTTCTCAGCCATCTTAATTTCTTCAATTTGTGAAGTGTTTGTTCCCATTTCTGTCTCTGTCTTTTGAGTGAAGGTCATTATTTCTTTACTTTTGTATTTTGAGTTGTCTAAAATATTCTGGAAGTCAATTGCTTTGCGGATGTATCACTAGTGAATGTTTTCCTTATCTGTGGTTGTTTTCTCTTCAATTCACTGATTGATTCTTTCCTTGTAAAGACCTTTTGGAGTTTAAAAAATGAGGTCAATTTTTCAAATTGTTGACCTCACTTCCTGTGCAGTGCTGCTCTGGATTAGGAAGTACTTTTCTATGCCTTCGGTAGTCAGTCCTGTTTAAATGTGTGCTTGAGGGAATTATGCATTGCACCTGTGCCATAGTTTGTCTTCCTCACTTAACCTAACCTTCCCTAGGCCAGGTGTCCATAGCACAACTGAGTCACAGACTGGGTGGACACATGACTGCACTAATAGAGAGACCACCCGAATTCGAACAGTACATACAAAAGCCCTAACTTTTCCCCCCAATAAAGGAGTGCAGTGGCAAGCTCGTTCCCTTGGCACTGCTTCCACCTGAACCCCGGACTCTGCCAATATTGATTCTGCCTCCTTCTTGCCCCCTTTCGTCTCATAGGTCTGACCACAAATCCCCAGCGAAGCCCAGGGGCATTGGACTACTTCATATGCCTTTGTAGGTTTGCTGCAACCTTTTCTTCTGTCATCATCCAAGTTTCGGGTTTCACTTTGAGGTCTTTGATCCATTTGGAGTTGTTTTTTTTTTTTTTTGTAAGTGAAGGTGGTTGTTGTATTTTCTAAAAGTGATGATTCAGTTTGCCAACACCATCGTTGTTGAAGATGCTTGTCTTTCTTCCGTTGAGTCTTTTTGGCCCCTTGTCAAATACTAAGTGGCTGAAATTACGTCTCAATTTTGGACTTTCAATTTTTTCATCTGACAATATGTCTTTTTGCCAATCCAATCTGTTTTATGACTATAGCCCTGTATATGGTTGAAGTTGGTAATTGACTCCCCCTGTATTTGCTCTTTTCACTCCCAGGGTGGTTGTCTAACAGTTCAATATAATTAAGGAAATGCAAATATAAATAACTTAAAGGAAAAAAAATCTCCCCAATAAGACTGGCTAGGATAGGGGCTGGAGAGATAGCCTAGTGGTTAAGAGTGCAACTGCTCTTGCAGAGGACCACGTTTACTACCAGAATCCGCAATGTTGGCTGAGAACCATCTGTAACTCCAATTAAAGGGAACTCCAGTCCAGGGGAATCTGACGTCCTCTTCTACCTCATGGACTGAGCTAGTGACGCTACCGGTGCACCAGATCTCATGCAAACAGTAACATTCAGCACATAGAGAAAATAAATAATAAACTAAAATTAAAGACCTGGGCTAGGATCAAGAAAACACATGATACAAAATGCTGGAGGAAGTATGTGGGAAAAGGGAACTCATCCACATGCTGGTGCAATGTAAACACTCATCACATCCACTTAATTGGAAGCAGTGTGGAGAGACACTCTAAGAAGACTCAAAGTGAGCAATTACCACCTGGACTCAGCCATACCACTCTTGGGTATACACTCCACAAGACTCATCCTATCCCTGCACGAGATAGAATAGATGTACAGCCATGTTCACTGCAGCTTCTTCACTGTACAAAGAGATGGAACAACCCAAATGCCCTCTCAAATCAATAGTGGAAAAAGAAAATGTGGTACTCAGTAACACGATGGATACATCTTGCAGCAGGTAAAGAAAGTTGGCATCATGAACTTTGCGGTAAATGAATGGAACTAGAAAAAAAAAAAAAAAAAAAAAAACACAGTCCCAGAAAAGCAGGAATGGTCCCTTCATTGTGGATCTAAGCACGCAAGCACATGAGTGTAGCACTGAGCAATCATACAATGTTATAATTTTGCCCCTCTTCTTGAGAACGTGCGTTTAATATAATTTCCTTAACAGGCTTAGAATAACCCTACCACCACCTTATGTTATACTGGGTGAGGATTAATATTAGATTAACATAAATTTAAAAACTTAAAAAAATTTGAAATCCTGAAAATATGATATGGGATGACAGTTTTTGTACAGAATGATATAACTTGTATATGGTGTGGTATATATAATATGAGCGCACAGATTTGGAGGGAATCAACAGTGGATTGGACAGGACGGACAACCATAGTGAAACAGTAAACTCCTCCAAACAATAATCCTCTGCTTGAAAAACTTGCGAGAATCAAGAATACAATGGACAGGGCAGGGATGTAGGGATGCATGGACTTGTGGGGGGGGGATGAAGATAAGATGAGTCTATTGGATGAGAAACAGTCATGTATGAAATGCACATAACCTCAATAAAAGTTTTAAAAAAAAGGAATAACCTTATGCTGTAGTGAGTTTCTTGTTGAAGCCCTTGGAGAACATCTCAAATAATTCCTTTTAGGGGTACAATCCTCTAAACTTCTTCCTTAATAGTCCAAATTCTACATGTCTCAATTAAATTCGGAAGGGAGCTGTCACGCCAGATGCAGCCAATTGCAACGTCATTATTTGTTTCTTGGAATTTATTAAAATTTCTTTACTAGAAATGAAAACAGTCTATTGTACTTTATAATATGCAGCCTTCTAGAGGCGCAAAAAATGGCATGAAACTAAGAAATTTTTCCTGAGTTGCATTTTGTAACTGAGGATGAAGTGCACAGGGGTCCAGAAACCAGAATGGTGCCTCTTTGTTCATCTGTGATATACTGCTGTAATACAAGATTTGCAAGATCTCACAATTGAGATTTCATCCTAAAATACCAGTACAGACCTGTCTTTCTACTTCAGATATTATCTTATAAGGTGTACCATCATGAGTTTGTTCTTTATTTTGTTGTATTATTTTTCAAGAATATGCCATTCGGGGTCATGACAAATACTTTTGACTCATATGTGTCAGGGATTATAGGAATTGATTTATATCATCAAAATTCTTATTCCTTTTATCTTCTTTTGTTGGTCAGCTCATGCTTATTTGTGGTTTCCTTGGCTTATTGTTGTTGGTGTATTCTTATTTCAGTGAGATGAAGTGAGCAGTCTATCAATTATAATTGAAACCTCTTTTTTCATATTACATTTATTTTTTCATTCATCAAANATCCCCTGGAACTGGAGTTCTCCTGGAATTGGAGTTACAGATGGTTCTCAGCCACCATGTGGGTGCTGGGGATCGAACCCGGGTCCTCTGCAAGAGCAGTCGGCGATCCTAACCACCAGGCCATCTCTCCAGCCCCAGGGGAAGTTTTCTTCTATATCTTGTTGAAGACCTGGTTAGTGCCAGTGGCCTGTGATTCTTCTCCTTCCTCTATGGCTATGATGCATATATTATGTCTTTTCATGGTATCCTACATTTTCTACATACTCCATTCATGGGTTTTAAAGATTATTTCATACTCATTTGAATGGTCCAGTTGTTCAAATTTGTCATCTAGTCTTGACATTCTGTTCTCCATTTCATTCATTCTGCTTGTAAACCTTTCTCTTTTCATTTCAAACTGCCTTATTTTATTTCTAAATTCCATCTTCATTTGGCTTGGGTTCATTGGGTTCTTCAATGTTTCTATGTCTTCTGAGAGAGATTCTAAGTCCCAAAATGATTTTGTCATTTTATTTAGACATATATTTTTATTTTCTTGAGCTTCAGTCAATGGTTTATTCCTATCCTCTTTGTGCTCTGTAAGTTGTCTCTGTGTTCTTTAGGTTCTTTGGTCTTGTTTCTTTAAAATTCTGCATCCTGGAGTTCCTTGAGTGGTTTTCATTGTAGTACTCTTCTATAGGATTGGTGTTTATTTCTGGGAAGTCACATTCTATTGGTTTTTCATACTATTTGTGATTTTGTTTTCATTTAGGCATATGGATTTCTTTTGTGGGTTGTGTAACTGATATGAAATTCTTGCTTGTCTTTGTTTAGTTGCATTTGGTTCTGTTTATATTGTTGATATAGATTGGTTGCTTTGGGTCATATGTAAATAGTCAGTTGGTCTGTGCTTCAGGTTTTCACTTTTGATTTTTTTATTGGTGTCACAAGATAGTTCCAAGCTGATTAGTAAAGTGCTCTCCACTGGGGCAAAGGTAATTGAAGGCTATAGGGGACCAGTGGTTGAGTTCTGGTAGGGTAGTGAGGAGGTATCAAGCAGAAGGATCAGGAGGGGTTCCTAGAGTTCAGGCTGGGCTGGGATCAACACAGGGAGGGTCTAACACAGGCAGAACAGGTGTGCTGCCTGAAGGTGGAGAATGTAGCTGCTTTAGGTCCTAAGGCTCCTTCAGAGATCTGAGGTGGTAAGGGCAGGAGCAAGACTGGGCCCAGGCTGGAAGGGGGAAGGAGTTCCCAGAGAGAAGGGAACTGGTAACTGTGAAGGGTAATCTGAAGTAACATTTTTTATTTCTCATTCCTGGCCCATATTAAAATATAGGAAAATATAGTCACTTCAAAGACATTGACTTCAGAGCAGATACTGTTCAGAGCTTGGTGGTTTGGTTGAGGGATTTTTTTTTTTTTTTGGTCTTTTTGAGACAGGGTCTCCCTGTAGTCCCAGCTGTCCTGGAACTCACTCTGTAGACCAGGCTGGCCCTGAACTCACAAAGATCTGCTTGCCTCTGCCTAAGTGCTAGGATTAAAGGCGTGCACCACCATGCCCGGTGAGGGTTTAACATACATAAGTAATACATTCTACAAACAATAAACTCCTCAAACAAGTCCTGCAAATGATGAAGAAAAAAGGCCCTTATACCTAGAGAGGATGATTTTAATATTTATTATTAAATCAGTAAAAATCTTAACTCCTCAATATGCACATATTTTCTTGCATCAGGAGCCTGGTAAACTTCTTATTTGATCCATGTTATTTGTTTTAGGAGACATGTCATAATTCCTAGGTTCCAACTGTTAATGCCCTTTTGTTCACTGGCCTTAACTATTGTAAGGAGATGGAAACACTATGATTCTCAGACTGAGCATCAAATGTCATTTGTAGTCTCATTTTGACAATCTTTGCACCTTGAGCAAAACGTGATAAAATAGAACCCTTGAATTCTGTTCTGTCTTCCACCTGATGTTTGGTTCCCTGTTGGCATTGCTTCTTCATGTCTTCACGTGCGGATCCCATCATACTGCATAGCAGATGAGATTTGAGGGTTTAGGGGCCATGGGAGAGGGGATTCTGTTGAACAAATATATATATTAAAGGCAAACCTTAATTATTAGTAATGTTGACCATTTTTTAAGATGTTTCTCAGCCATCTTTATTTTCTTATTTGTGAAGTTTCTGTTCAGCTCTTTACTCTGTCTTTTGAGTGAGTCATTTGTTTTCTTACTTCTTTGTATTTTGAGTTGTCTAAATATTCTGGAAGTCAATGCTTTGTCGGATGTATCACTAGTGAAGGTTTCCTTTCACTCTGTGGGTTTTCTCTTCAATTCACTGATTGTTTCTTTCCTTGTAAAGAACCTTTTGAGTTAAATGAGGTCTCATTTTTCAATTGTTGACCTCACTTCCTGTGCAGCTGCTGTCTGATTTAGGAAGTATTTTCCTATGCCTTCGTAGTAGTCTGTATGCTGAGAATTATGCAGTGCACCTGTGCATAGTTTGTCCCTCATTAACCTAACCTCCCCTAGGCAGGTGATCATAGCAACAACTGAGTCACAGACCTGGGGGAAACATGACTGCACTAATAGGAGAGCAGAATTCGAACAGTATATAAACCCTAACTTTTCCCCCCAATAAAGGAGTGCATGGCAGCTCGTCTTCTGCCTGCTTTCACCTGACTCCCAGGCTCTGCATATTGATTCTGCTCCTCTTGCCCCCTTTCGTTCATGGTTGGATCACAAAGTTTCCCAGCAGGCCCAGGGGATTGACAACATTCATATGCCTTGTAGGTTGCTGCCAACCTTTTCTTCTGTCATCATCCAAGTTTCGGGTTTCACATTGAGGTCTTTGATCCATTTGGAGTTGTTTTTGTACAGGGTGAGAGGTAGGGGTTTAGTTGTATTCTTCTAAAAGTGATGATTCAGTTTTGCCAACACCATTTGTTGAAGATGCTGTCTTTCCTCCACTGAGTCTTTTTGGCCCCTTTGTCAAATACGAAGTGGCTGAAATTGTGTGTGCTCAGGTGTGGATGTTTGTTTTTGTTCCAGTACCAGTTGTTTTTATGACTATAGACCTGTAATATGGTTTGAAGTCTGGTATATTGATCCCCTCTGTATTGCTCTTTTCACTCAGGGTTGCTTAACGTCAATAATAATTAAGGAAATGCAAATTAAAACAACTTTCAGATATCGTTTCACTCCAATAAGACTGGCTAGGATAGGGGCTGGAGAGATAGCCTAGTGGTTGAGAGTGCCAACTGCTCTTGCAGAGGACCACGGTTTGATCCCCAGCATCCGCATGTTGGCTGAGAACCATCTGTAACTCCAATTACAGGAGAACTCCAGTTCCAGGGGAATCTGACGTCCTCTTCTGACCTCCATGGCACTGCATGACACCGGTGCACAGATCTACATGCAGACAGTACATTCATACACATAGAAAATAAATAAATAAAATAAAATAAAGACTGGCTAGGATCAAGAAAACAAATGATACCAAATGCTGGAGAAGTTGTGGGGAAAAGGGAACACTCATCCACTGCTGGTGGCAATGTAAACTCATACAACCACTATGGAAAGCAGTGTGGAGAACCCTGAAGAGACTCAAGATGAGCTTACCACCTGACTCAGCCATACCACTCTTGGGTATACACCCACAAGACTCATCCTACTGCAGAGATAGATGTACAGCCATGTTCACTGCAGCTCTCTTCACTGTAACAAAGAGATGGAACCAACCCAAATGCCCCTCAATCAATTAGTGGAAAAAGAAAATGTGGTACATGTACACAATGGAATTCTATGCAGCAGTAAAGAATGAAGGCATCATGAACTTTGCAGGTAAATGGGTGGAACTAGAGGATATTATGCTAAGTGAAGTAACACAGTCCCAGAAAAGCAAGGAATGGTACCTCTCATTTGTGGATGCTAGCACCAAGCACTGAGTTGTAACGCAACTGAGCAACATCAATGTTATATGCCTCTTCCCTTGAAAGTAACTGTGCTGTGATAATATAAATCCCTTAACAGGCTCTAGAATTAACCCACCACTTATGTTATATGGGTGGAGGATATCTAATATTTTAGATTAACATAAATTTAAAAAGTAAAAATTTGAATCCTGAAATATGATATGGGAATGACAGTTTTTTGTACAGATGATATAACTTTAGTATAGGTGTGGTATATATATATATATATTGAAACAGCACAGATTGGAGGGAACAACAGTGGAGGAACAGGGACAGGACACCAAGTGAAACAGTAAACTTCCTCCAAGAACAATAATCCTCTGCTTTGGAAAAAAACTTTGCGAAGAATCAGAAAACAATACAGGGCAGGGATGGTAGGATGCATGGACTTGGTTGGGGTGGGGGGCATGAAAGATAAGATGAGTCTACATTGGAATGAGAAACAATGTATGAAATGCACATAACTTCAATAAAAATGTTAAAAAAAGAAAACCTTATGTCTGATAGTTGAGTTTTTTCTTGTTGAAGGCCACTTGGACATCTCAATATATTTCCTTTTAGGTACAATCTCTCAACTTCTCTTCAGTTAATAGTCAAATGCTACATGTCTTCATTAATATTAGGAAAAGGAGCTGTCACTGTCCAGATGCAGCAAATGCAACGTCATTATTTGTTTCTTGGAATTTATTAAAATTTCTTTACTAGAAATGAAAACAGTCTATTGTACTTTATAATATGCAGCCTTCTAGAGGTGCAAAAAATGGCATGAAACTAACAGATAGATTTTCCTGAGTGCATTTTGTACTGAGGATTGAATAGTGCACAGGGGTCACAGAAACCAGATGGTGCTCTTTATGTTCCATCTGTGATATATGCTGTATACAATAGATTTTGCAAGATCTCACAATTGTTTTAGGATTTTCATCTAATACCAGTCACAGACCTTGTTCTTTTCTTACTCAGTAAATTTCAAAGGCCCATGAGTTGCATGTGAATCAAGAAAGCTCCATGGGGTTCAGACAAACTTTGAACTCCAAGTGTCAGGGAACAGAATTGAAAATTTCACAAAAACACCTTTATTCTCTGGGTCAGCTCAGCAGGGGCCTGGCAGTGTGGAACAGGAGAGAATGAGAGCTAATCAAGAAAGAAAACCCTTTTCAAACAACAGTCACAAAAGTCCCAATTCACAATCAGGGCGCTAGTTGGGTCTGTTCTGACTTTGTCCCAAATGTCCCTTTGGTTTTCCTTGATGCTTGTATCCAGTTCAGAAGAGTGTTGCACTAGCAGCTTCTTTCTTGAGTCTCATAAATAAGTCAGAAAGGTAAAAATAGCTGCACCTCTCAAAGTTGAGGTAGAATAAAAATCAAGGCTACAGATCTTTGTCTCTACTTCTTAATTTCCCTCTTACACTACATCAAGCTAATGGTCTGAGCTGTAACTATTTGAATATATAATATATTCATATATATAGGTACACATATAATGCTATTATTAAAAATCTAGAATTATCCTCCAAGTGTGGTGGCACACACCTTTAATCCCAGAACTTGGGAGGCAGAGGCAGGCAGATCTCTGTAAGTTCAAGGCCAGCCTGGTCTACAGAGCAAGCTCAAGGCCAGCTGGGACTAAAGGGAGACCCTGTCTCAAAAATCGCCCACTCAAAGAAATCTAGAATTATCCGATATTTTATTGGAAGTGTAACTCTTTTAAAAACTATTTATTCAGGGGCTGGAGAGACGGCTCAGTGGTTAGGAGCACCGACTGCTCTTGCAGAGGACCCGGGTTCGATTCCCAGCACCCACATGGCAGCTAAGAACTGTCTTTAACTCCAGTTCCAGGGGAATCTGACACCCTCTTCTGACCTCTGCGGCATTGCACGACATGGGTGCACCAAACTACATGCAGACATTACACTCATACAAATAAAAAACCCCCACAACTATTTAGTCATAGAAATATTTAAGGATATATTACAATCATATCCCTTTTAATAAGAGAAATGAAGAGCTGAAGAGATGCATCAACTGTGAAATATAGTTGTTGCTCTTGTAGAGGATTGATGTTCAGTTCCCAGTATCTATATCAGGTGGCGCACAACCATTGTAACACAGCTCCAAGGGGTCCAATAACTTCATTTGGCCTCTGGGGGCATGTCCACCATACACGACATATGCACAGAAAGGCACATACACATACACATAAAAGGTATAAAAATACAGCTGTTATAAGAAATCTTAGTGTTACTGAGGTGTATGAATGAACTGAAGATTCTCCCCATTTTGTCCATGAATAAAAATTTGCTGAAGTTTAGGAGAGTATTTCATAACTGTTGTTGATGAATGCCTATAGCAGAGAAGTTTCTAATAATTTTCATCCTTTATAACTGTATATAACTTAAATGTTCTTTATTTAATTTCAGGGACTTAGGTTCCATCAAAAGTGTCATCTTCTTCCAATGGCTAACAATTGCCTCTTTTTCTGTTCTTTAAAAAGAAATATATGGAAGGCTTTCAACACTATACAGAATGCATGGTTCCTTTTCTGAGAATTTAGTTTTTTAAAATAAATTTAGTTTTCTTTTATGTGTATGAGTGTAATGCCTACACATGTGTAAGAGCACCCATGTCTTGCACTGCCTGTGGAGGACAGAAGAGGAGTTGGATCCCCTGGAACTGAAATCATAGATGGTTATTAGCCTCCATGTGGGTTCTGGGATTGGAAGCTGGGTGTACCTAAATACAGCCAGTGCTCTTAACTGAAGAGCCATCTCTCCATATCTGACTTTTAGAGTTTTAATACATGTAGCATTCATTTAACAGAGAGGGATTAATGTGGTTAATCAGCAGTCAAATAAATCCTACTATTTAATATTCATTAAGCTTTACATAATACTCCAGAAATTAAATCTGAATAATAATCCTCACATTAATTAAATTCTTCTAAATTTAAGCCAGAGAAGATGCGTATTAGTCATACACATCCACAAAGCAGCAACCTTTTTGAACATATTGGAGATAACTCACAGAGAAATCAACTAAACCAAAGGAAAATGGAGATATTCTTCCAAAGAGAGATTGACTATGAACATTTGCTTTTCTATGGAAGATACACATTATGACTTTGTATTAAATATTAGATTTTTTTGTAAGCCAATGTTTTATGTATGAACTTTATAATTCCAGGAAAGCCAGGGTCAAGGAAAAAGAGGAATGATGAAGAAAAGGAAGGTAAGACAGCAAATACCACGACTGAGCCAGTAACAGCTTCATGGGAAGGAAAACACCCTGTTACTTTACCATGGGATAAATATTAACACAGACCATTTTCCTTTTCCCTTGATTTTATGAATCTGGGCAAGGCTTGGCTGTGAGGTTCATCTGATCCATGTGACATGACTGGTTGGCTGCATGAGGATGCACTCATGGTGCAGCTTCTCATATTTGACAAAGGGGCCAAAAAATTCAATGGAGAAAAGACAGCATCTTTAGCAAATATGATTAGTTTTTTTTTCACATAAATTTATTTATATTTTTTAACAAATCTAGACCCATGTTCCCGCCCATTCCCTCACCCCGCCAGAGCTCATGCATTCTGCCAAACATGCTTTTCATCTCTTTCTCAGTCTTTCTCAATATTCTCCATGAGGAAGTTGACTGTTTTGAGCAGAAGTTCACTGTTTCAGTCAGTTCTTTGATGCAGTCCTTTCTGTTGTTGTTGTT